>OX451739.1:373091243-373353729 GCA_948472305.1 Vicia faba
CATAGTTACACTTGGAGTTTCAAGTTGCATTACAAAGATGTATTGTAGTACATGTTCCAAGCTTTCCAAATTGTCCAAGAACTACTCAAACACCCTTGTGGTTAGAGAGAATCGAATTCACAAAGTTGGCAAAAACTCACTTTTGTTCATGGCCAAGGCATGCTCATAGCAACTTGCATTTTCAAATCAGTTTGTGTAATGCTAGCTTTCAGGCCTCAAAACCAAGCTTACACTCCATAATTTAATTCCTAACCATTGTGTTAAGGTGTTATTTCATCCATTTGGATATTGCACACAAAACTAACCCTTAATTAGAAAAAGGTATAATGCCATTTTGGTAAAGTTACACTTTATGTTAAAACATGATATTTGAGCACAGGGGGGCCATATCTCTGAAGCCAAATCAAATCCAAATTGCAAGTATCAAGGCCAAGATATGCAGCATACAATATAGAGGGTACACGCCTGCATTGACAACTTGAACATCTTTGCTTCAAAAACAAGAAACATTGCAAAACACAACCAACTTGAGATTTCTGTTAACACAAGCCAAAACAAACTTTGTGAACAAGTTACACACATCAAAATAGACCTAAGGCACGGCCCTTCCATCCCTCATACCTCCTAATACACCAAATCACTGTCTTGCTGCAAAACAGGGCACTCCTTGCAGATTGAGTCCCACAACACATTTGGCTCGTGCATTTTTGTCCAAACCTGTTCAAACATCTTCCATTTCATCCATCCAAACTATTTCAAACCTAAAACTCCAGCTGTAACACCTCTAATCCAGTTTGCCATTTTCATTTCCAAGCTTTGCAGGTGAACTTCTACAGCACGATACAAGGTGTTTCAAAGCAAGCCAAGTATTGGAGAAGCTTCCTTGGACCTCAGGCAAGCTCAACAGAAGCTCAAACACCATTGAAGGTTGCTACATTGCCATACTCGTGTCCAACTGAACAAGGTATTTGTCAAGTTTCTAACTCCTTATTTAGGCATCCTTAAGCTTAGGTTTGTGAAGCAAAAATGTAGTCTTTAACATGCTTGAGTTGTACATATGCTTAGATTCCATTTATATTAACTGAGCTAGGAGTATTTGATAGTTGAACTTGCTGGAAAAACTAGGTCAGAAATTGGGGGTGATAAAATTCTCCCTGGTTTCTTAGAGATAGGTCAAGTGTTTTATATGGTTGAAATCGTTGCTTCAAGCTCTATAATTTTCATGTTTTAAGTTTTGTCAAAAGATCAAAGAATCAGGAGTTGGCATTTGAACCAAGAGGCGCGCGCGTTTGACAAAGCTGGAGGTTGAAGATGATGATTTGGGCTGGGCCTGAGTCATTCTTGCTTTTAACACCTTTTTTTCTTCAGTTTGCACCCCCTGGCCCAATTGATTGAATATTTGTCATTTTTATGTTTTTATTTTTTATTCTGACTTTATATTTTTTGCTCAAACATAAAAAATGCTAAAAATATTTTTCCACATTTTTTTCATATTTATTTGATATTTATTTACTTTATTAGGAATATAT
Source organism: Vicia faba (assembly GCA_948472305.1). NCBI lineage: Eukaryota > Viridiplantae > Streptophyta > Magnoliopsida > Fabales > Fabaceae > Vicia > Vicia faba. The sequence goes on from OX451739.1 coordinate 373,092,773, forward strand.
GTGTAAATAAACCATTTTTCTTCTTTTAATAAAACTTAAAAAAATAATACAAAAATATACTTATTTTCCATTTATTATTTTATTTACATTTGAAAGTATTTTCTTAAATATACATTTTTTTTAATTTTTATATGAATAATTATTTTTATCTTTTTATATTTAATAGGTTTAATAAATATATATATATATATATATATATATATATATATATATATATATATATATATATATATATATATATATATATATATATATATATATATATATATATATATATATATATATATATATATACTTGTATATTTTATTTTATTAGATAATTAGGACAAAAATATAGAAATAATACATTTTTATTTTTTGACACTAAAAATACTTTTTCTTAACAATATACTTTTATTTTTGCATAAATTAATATATATTGTATATAATTAATAAATATTACTATTTATTTATAAATTAGGGTTTTGCCCTAAATGACCAAAATAATTAAAATTGATTTTTTTTTATTATTTTTGTTTATATTTCACATTAAAAAATACCCTTTTCACATATATAAAAAAACCTTTTGTGCATAATACCTTTAATTTGACATTTATTTATTATATCATATTCAATTATTGTATATTCAAATATTGCTTGTACATTCGATATGGTTGTAATAACTTTAGATTTTATTTCCTTGTCAAATATCCCCAATTCAAATTTGTACCCCTCCCTATATCATGTTGTAATAGCTTAGAATTTACATTCTCGCATTTAAAATCTTTCAATTATGCCATGCTTAGAGAATTAGGGTTTGTATGCCAAAATCAAATTAACAAGTAGTTTGACCTAATCCAAGATAAACATGCATGAAAAACAAACACAATGCACACTTGCACCCCTAGGGTTTCATCCACTTGTTGCCTTCAAAAATGGGCCATGGTTGCATGTTGGGTACTTTGGCAAAACAAAAACAAATCAAAATGATCATAGTCCCTCGATGACGCTATCGGAGTTGCCTAAAAAATGATCAAGTCCCTTAAGAAAAATTGCCAAAGATACTTGACACTATTGCTTTCATGGTCTATACGATGACCCGCGCCTGTCCCGAAAAACATCCTAACACAAGGTTGTTCCCCAAATACAATGGTGAAACAACACTGTTAAAAGGGTTAAAAACATAAGAAAGATCTTTGAGTAAATTAGGGTAGATAGCTCTTAGTTACTTGATCAAACTTGCAAAACATCCTTGCTACTTTTTCAAAACACACTCCACAAACACAATTTCAAAACCCCATTTTCAAACATTGAAAACTTTCCAAAACACCTTTGTATACATTCAAACAAGAATCATTACAAAGGTTTCCACAACGATGGCCTCTTTTCAAAACATCTTTCAAAATCACACACAAAGCACCATTTCAAACAATTGAAAAGCACCATTTCAAACAATTGAAAAGCAAAGCAAGTGTTCTAAGAAAGTAACTAAGAGCCCATGGATAACCATGGATAGAAAGGGTGCTAATACCTTCCCTCTATAATCTACTCCCCGAACCCAAGAAAACATCTCAAAGGTCTTTCCTGTGCTTTTTGACCTTTCCTTAGGATAAAATAAAAAGTCGGTGGCGACTCTTGCTCAACCGAAACATTTGCGAAAACAAACGCAAAACCCAAGTCAGTTCTCCCACTGTATCACAATCTTCAACTAGAATAGAAACCTTAGTGTCGGTTTGACTGAACCAGAGAAAATCTTAAAAAGTGTTGGAATATCTTCAACTGGAATAGAAACGTTGGCGTCGGTTTGACTGAACCAGAGAGAACTTGTGAGAACTTGATTGCATCTTTCCCTGAAAGGTAAAGAGTTAGTCGTATGTAATGTTATGATGTATGAAATTTATTGAGTAATGATTTTCTCAAAATAAATGAGATTGTGCTGTATAATATGTATGCGCATGCCATGATGTATGGATATGTAATGCTATTGCGATATTCTCTAGTTGGGGAAAGTAAATCCTGGACTGCTGCTGGAGAGTATAAGGAGTTAAGTTCTTCGTTTCCACTGGGGATAGTGACCGAAGAAGATTAGCTGAAGATTTACATCCATTCTGCTTGAGAATATTCTGCCTGGAGAGACTCTATCTGAGAACAATCCTGCGGGGGAATGACTCTGTGGGGAAGGGAGATACTCTGTTGGAATATCTGCTGATTTGGAGAAATAAACTCAGTTGGGGATGAACTTCCATTGCTGGAGAGAAGAACTCCGTTGGAGATTGAGCTTCCGCTGTCAGAAATAAACTCTGCTCGGGAGATGGCTTTATAAACTGCTCATGGTTATAAAACTCGGATGGAGAATGTAGATATCAGCTTTCTACTGGGGAAGTGATTCCTGCTTGGGGATACAGAGGTCGGACCTTGGTTGTCTCGGCTCTATGGGGAATATAGGTATCACTGGCTTGTATGTGATAGTGACTTCGCTTCCAACTGTCTCTGCCCCTTGTACCATGATGAACGGGGTAATTGTTGATATTTAGGTTTTATACCAGTTTCTTTGAGTTCTTAGTAACTATCTTTCTGTTTTATATGCAGCTATTTGTGAACAGTAATCATATTCAAATGCATATGTCAAGAATAAAACATTGGACGTTTTTTTTTGCAAAACAAAACAGAAAACGGAAAAAACAAACACAAAGTTTTGTACGCAAAAGACGCTTTGTATTTATTTGAAATTTGCCCATAACAGGCGTTTTTTACAAGGAGGCTGAAGCTCTAGTAAGAGAACGCCGCCGTAAAAATGGAAATTATTACAAAAATCATGTACAAAAAGAAAACCGCTATGTGTAGTGATCCCATTGGGTTTCAATTTTGCTATTGCCCCTATGTCTTCGAGCATCTCATCACTTTGCTGCTTGTCCAAAGCTGACTGGATTGATCGGTACTGTTTGAGCTTGATATCTGATTACTGAGGTCTGATCGCAAGGTGATCCAATGGGACATAATGATACGCTTTAATCCCTAATTTTTGTCTGGACCGCCCTTTCGGGTTTTCAGTCCACCGGGATACCCTTTTTTGTCCACGCCGCCTTTTCAGGTTTTCGACTTGCCGGGTGTACAACTTTTTTTCATTTTTATCCCTAATTTTTGCCCGAACCCTTTTGGTTCTCCGGGATGCCCTTATTTTTGCCTAGGTATGTCAACCTAGCGGGTCTTTATTATGCGTAGTATCTTTTCACTATGTCCGCATTGATAGGGTGTGGAAGGTTGTCACCATCCATGATGGTCAGAATCATGACTCCACCGAAAAATATGTTCTTGACTACAAATGGTCCCTCATAGGTGGGAGTCCATTTTCCTCTGGGATCACCTTGCGGCAGTATGATGCGTTTGATTACCAGATCCCCTACTTGATACACTTGGCGTCTGACTTTTTTGTTGAAAGCCTTGGTCATCCGTTTTTGATACATTTGACCATGACAGATAGCAGTAAGCCTTTTCTCATCAATCAAGTTCAGTTGATCAAGTCGAGTTTGGACCCAATCTTCTTCATTCAACCCTGCATCCTTCATGACTCTCAGAGAAGGGATCTGGACCTCAATAGGCAAAACAACCTCCATGCTGTATACCAGAGAGTAAGGTGTTGCCCCGGTTGATGTGCGCGTCGTGGTACGATAACCATGGAGAGCGAATGGTAGCATCTCATGCCAGTCTTTGTATGTGACTGTCATTTTCTGTATGATCTTTTTGATGTTCTTATTTGCGGCTTCGACAACACCATTCATCTTTGGTCGGTAAGGGGAAGAATTGTGGTGCTGGATCTTGAATTGCATACACAGTGCAATGATCATAGTATTATGGAGATTCGTACCATTGTCTGTGATGATCCTCTCCGGGATACCGTACCGATAGATGAGATTCTGTTTGATGAATCGGGCCACAACATTCTTGGTTATAGAAGCGAAAGAAGTTGCCTCAACCCACTTCGTGAAATAGTCAATGCCCACCAAGATGAAGCGGTGTCCATTAGAGGTTGTTGGCTTGATTTCCCCAATCATATCGATGCCTCACATAGCAAAGGGCCAGGGATCCGTCAAAACATTCAAGGGAACTGGAGGCACATGTACCTTATCAGTGTAGATTTGGCACTTATGGCAAGTTCGAGAATGCTGATAACAGTCGGCTTCCATAGTGGACCAGTGTATCCTACCCGTAGGATCTTCTTTGCCATGGTATGTCCACTGGAATGAGTGCCAAAGGTACCTTCGTGTAGGTCTGCCATGATCCTCTCTGCTTCGCTCTTGTCTACACACCGCCGTAAGGTAGAGTCATGATTGCGCTTATAGAGGATTCCATTATTGAGAAAGAACTTTGCAGCAAACCTTCTCAGAAATTTCTTGTCATTAACAGATGCCCCCTCGGGGTAATCTTGAGCCTCGAGATACCTTTTCACCTCATGAAACCAAGGTTTTTCGATAACCTCCTCAGTATCGAACTCGCAGCAGTATGCCGGTTCATCCAACCTCTTAATAGTGATTCGAGGAGCTTCATTGTCCCACCTGACCTTGAACATTGACGACATAGTAGCTAGCGCATCAGCTAACTGATTCTCTTCTCGTAGGAAATGTTCAAAGGTGATCTCTTCAAAATGCGGTAGCAGTGTCAGTACATGCTCTTTGTAAGAGATAAGGTTCAGGTGTTTAGTATCCCACTTGCCTTTGATCTGACTTATCACCAAAGCGGAATCCCCGAATACACTCAAGAACTTGATCCTTAGGTCAATAGCAGCTCTAAGACCCATGATACACGCTTCATACTCTGTCATGTTGTTGGTACAGTTGAAACATAATCGGGCAGTGAACAAAGTATGACAGCCCTCAGGGGATATGATTACAGCGCCAATGCCGTTACCCAGGGCGTTTGAGGCTCCATCAAAAAACATAGACCATCGGGATCCTTCATCCGGTCCAGGTTCTTCACAGTCGGTTACTAACATAATGTTCTCATCCGGGAACTCAAAATTCATGGACTGGTAGTCATCCACGGCTTGATGCGCCAAATGATTAACTAACACACTTCCCTTGATTGCTTTTTGGGTTGTGTATTGGATGTCGTAATTGGTCAAGATCATTTGCCATCTTGCTATTTTTCCGAAGAGAGCGGGCTTCTCGAAAATGTACTTGATCCGATCCATCTTAGATATCAATAAAGTAGTGTGGGTCAACATATACTGTCTCAGTCGGCGAGCAGCCCATGCCAAAGTGCAGCAAGTTTTCTCGACCAGTGAGTATCATGTTTCACAGTCGGTAAACTTTTTGCTAAGGTAGTATATTGCATGCTCTTTTCGACCAGACTCGTCATGCTGCCCCACCACACACCCCATTGAATTATCTAGCACTGTTAAGTACATTATCAAAGGTATTCCTTCAGTCGGAGGCATCAGAATAGGAGGCTCTTGGAGATATTGTTTGATTCTGTCAAAGGCTACCCGACTTTCGTCATTCCACTTTACCACTTGATCTTTCTTCAGAATCTTAAAGATTGGCTCACAAGTAGAAGTCAGATGTGAAATGAATCGGGCAATGTAATTTAGGCGTCCCAAGAAACCTCTAACATCCTTCTCAGTACGGGGAGCTAGAATCTCTTGTATGGCCTTCACTTTTGCAGGGTCTACCTGAATACCTTTGTCACTGACGATGAATCCCAGAAGCTTACCAGACCTTACGCCGAAGGTGCACTTGTTCGGATTTAACCTCAGCTTGTACGTCTTCAACCTATCAAACAGCTTTTATAGATGATCAAGATGTTCTTCCTCAGTTTGCGACCTGGATATCATGTCATCGACGTAAACCTCTATCTCATGGTGAATCATGTCATGGAACAGAGCTACCATAGCTTGCTGATAAGTTTCCCCATCATTCTTCAACCTAAATGGCATCACCTTGTAGCAGAAAGTGCCCCACTGTGTAACAAAGGTTGTCTTCTCCATGTCTTCAGGTGCCATCTTGATCTGATTGTAGCCAGAGAAACCGTCCATGAAGGAAAAGACTTTGTGTTGTGCGGTGTTGTCAACCAGAACATCGATGTGGGGGAGCAGGAAGTCATCCTTGGGGCTTGCCCTGTTCAGGTCTCTGTAATCCACACACATTCGTACTTTACCATCTTTCTTAGGTACTGGAACCACATTAGCAACCCACTTCAGATAAGAGGTGACAGCTAAGAACCCTGTGTTAAACTGCTTAATAACCTCTACTTTAATCTTCTCTGACATCTCAGGGCGCATACGACAGAACTTTTGCTTTACCGGAGGGAAGTCTTCTTTAGTCGGCAGACGATGAACCACTATTTTCGTGTCTAGTCCCGACATGTCTTCATATGACCAGACGCATATTTCAACATACTCATGCAACATCTGTACCAACTGCTGTTTGACACTAAGCTCCATATTTTCACCTATCTTAACCTCTTTTCTGTCTTCCTCTGTACCCAAGTTCACTGTCTCAACCGGCTCTTCATGAGGCTGTATGGCCCTTTCTTCATGTTGTAATAGTCTAACAAGTTCTCCGGGTACCTCATAATCTTCCTCACCTTCGTCCCCGGCTTGGTTGATCGGATTTTCAAAGTCATAATGAGCAGTAGCAGAACTGTTATCAATGGGATACATATATGGATCTGCATTTGGATACGTGAGTGTGTGTAAGATCATAGCTGTATAGACAGAATAAAAGAAAAGAAAGACAGAGAGCGCAAAATTTGTATGCAAACGTCCAATGCTTTATTGATGTCATATGAAAATGAAACATGATAACCCTTATAAATAGAACCATTGTGCTCCGGGTAAGACACGTGGCTATAGAGTTTATATTGTTTTTAAATTACATATCTGAAAAATCAGAAAGACAATTACTCCTGAAAAAAAGTAATCGGTATAAAGTCCTTGGCAGTCCAGTTACTGAGTCCACCGTTGGTAGTCGTGAAGGTCCAGCTGTCAATGTCAGAATCACCATCATCATCTTCAAGCGCATTGACCCCAGGATTGCTGATGCGTATGGGAGGTCCTCCAGCCCGAGCACGACGAATAGACCCTTGAGCCCCTATAGTGAAGCCCAAACCAGATTTGTCAGAATTGTAATGAATAATTGGGAGCTGACCCAAAATGGTAGACCCACCTTCTTCAACCACTGCTCGTGCATCCTTGAGAGAAGCCACCTTCAAAGGAGATTTGGTGACCTTCGGAGGACTGGTGGTAGTTTCTGCTGTAGCCATAATCTGAGGTACCTCTTCTAAGTTCTGGCAAGGAGTCTCGATGAACTCGCCATCCATTTCCACGTACCTGAAGGAGTTCAAGTGACTGATCATATACTCCTCTTCACCATGCACAGTGACAATCTTTCCTCTTACTGGGTACTTCAACATTTGGTGGAGGGTAGAAGTAACATCCCCAACCTCATGTATCCAAGGGCGTTCCAACAAGCAAGAATATGATGGTTTGATATCCATTACGTAGAAAGTGGAGTCGAAGGTCTGGGAACCAACTTTTGAAATTCTGGCTGCAGATACTCAATGTCACGTTCAATGTTATGACACCGTATCTGACTTACTATATGACAGTAAATACAAAAGCAATAAAGAACACAGTCAATTGTTTACCCAGTTCAGTGTGCAACAACACCTACTCTGGGGGCTACCAAGCCAGGGAGGAAATCCACTATAAGAGATGTTAATTCAGGAATAAACCAACCAGTTTATCTCCTTCACTTAAGACCTACCCAATGCAATTCCAATCTAAGTACAACTTAAACCTGAGTTCCTACTCACTCCCCCTCAATCACAGCAGTGATACATAAAACAATTTGACTAAAGAATTGATGAAGACACTCTTCAAAAACATACACTTGATTATGCTTCACAGCTTTTTAATCAAGCAACACAATCACTCTTGCTTCACAGCTTTGAGTGATGCACACAACTAACTTGACTCTGCTTCACAGCTTTAGTCAAGGAACATTCAAACACTCTTGCTTCAAAGCTTTGAGTGCTACACAACCCTTACAATTAAAAACCTATTCCAAGTTACTTATCACAATGATAATTGCTTGGAGTACAATAATCAAACCTATACAGTTTACAAATGATCTTCTGATCAACAAAAGGGATGCCTTGCAAAACAGCAGCTCTGTTGAATATATAGCAGCTGCAACTTCAGTTAGGGTTTCCACAAAAACCTAGGGTTAATTCCGTTTGACCTAAAGACCAGGTCACATGACTTTATTAACCAGGTTAGGGTTGAGCTAGGTTACCCCTCAGAAAACGCAGGATTCTGTTCTGGAAAGACTGAGTTATTTTCCTGAAAAAACTCAGAATTAACCAACCTGCAAACCTGTTAGTTCAGAACATGATGTCTTAACATCTGTTATGACATCTGAGGAACCTGTCTACTGATTTGGGAAAATGTGATCATTTTGCAAAATGCTCAGATACACACTTATAAACATCAGTACCTGAATGACAATATTTTTCTGCAAAGGTACCTAATGAATCAGTACAAACTAAACTAGAATGTTATGACATCAGTCATGACATTCACACATACACTTGGGTTTTACCAAAAATGCAAGCCAATACCTAAACAACTACAAACTCCCCCTTTGGCAGATTTTTGGCTAAAGACCCTAAGCAATCAGAGATAGATAGCCGCAGAAAGAAATGACTGCAGAAAAATAGAATGTCTAATTGAGCAAGTACTAATTAAGTAAGTACCAAAATATTCTCCCCCTCTTTAGCCACAAATGGGCCAAAGATACATGTTCATAAGATTATACATTTATCCAAAACAAAATAATGAGAGCAGCAGCAGAAAACAACTGAATACACTTCCAAACTCCACCAGATATCAGCACCAATCAGCAACACCACCAAACAGCAACCAACCTTCAAGCACTGTCATCAGACTCAGAGGAGCTAGTTTCAATGTTGAGATGACCTTCAGCTTCTACACCTTCTTCCCTTCTGTTTTCTTCAGCTTCCTCCTTTTCTAGCCTGGCAATTAGGATTTCTAGGGACTTTTTCCTAGCATCCAGCTCTTTGCAAGTCTCTTTTAAAACAGCTATGACATCTGATGTCTTGGACTGGGTCTTCACAGACGATGTCTCAGCTGATGTTATGACAATGTCTGGAGCATGAGATCCTTGAAACAGTTTGTAGTGCAAGCCAAGAGCAGGAGCTCTTTTGCAGACTGTATCTCTTGCCACAAGGATATCAGGGTATTGTGCAAGGATGATTCCACAAAGGAGGGAGGGAAAGGCTATTAGTCCTTTGACAGCATAACTACCAGCATGCTTTAAAGTTTGTTCAAAGATGTACCTGCCATAGTCAAAAGCAGTCTTGGTTCCCACAGCATAAATAAATCTCCCCAATCCTGTGGAGATAGTTGATTTATGATTTGTAGGCACCCAGTTGGCTGCACCTATTTTATGCAAGATGGCAAATTTCATGCTGAGTTTACTGGCATTCAGCTTGCCTTTCAAGGGCCAGCACTTTACTTGCCTGGCTGTGATGGTTTGACAAACTTCATTGTCAGTTGCCTCCAGATCAGGATAATCCTCATTTGTTCTTCCAAGAAACTTGTTGATTTCTGATGGAGAGAACTTGACCCTTCTTCCTCTAACAAAAACACTTTCAAAGTCAGCTGACCTTCCATCAGCACAATCATTAGACAAGTTCACCACAAACTCCTTGACCAGATTTTCATAACATTTGTTAAATTTTATCACTGTCTTCATTAGTCCATCATTCTTGATCAGGTCCATGATGTCTTTGCACTCCAAGGCATCATTGTTGAGTTCTCTCTCTAAAGCTATTCTCTTTAAGCAAACATACTTCCATCTGTTTGCATTGTCAGGATGATGAAAAGAGATGTTATCTGTTGGGACTTCAGGCACTCTAGCAATTTTGCTGGAGGGGAGCTTCCTTCTGATAGGAATTTCTTCAGCATCAATCTCAAATTCTGATTCCTCATCAGAATCAGAAGATTCAGGTTCTTTTCTCCTTTTTGAAATTGGTTGTCTAGCAGTATGCACCTGGGCCTTCTTCCCTTTTGTCTGAATACTTTTCTCAGCCATGCCTTCAGCCTTGGATTTCTTAGCAGCAGGTTTATCATTCTGACTACTCTTTCTTTTCATCAATCTCCTAGCTATGCTAGGGTTCACATTAGCAATCAGATCATTATCTGAGTAATCCTCATCCACATCAATGATAGGTGGATCAACAGCCTTTTCTGAAGGGTTCTGAATGTTGTCTTTTTGTGTCACAACATTCTCAGTGACATCTACATTCTCAGAGACTTCCACATTTGGACTTTCTGATTGATTTAAAGGGACAGAAATCCCCGGTACAGGTTGGTTTCCCCTTAGTATACTTGTCACAAGCCTAGCAATTGCTTGATGAACTTGAACTGTTCCTTCCCTATTTGGAACAGAGGAAGAAGGATGAGAAGGATTACCAGAGGCTGCAGCTTGAGCTCTTCCTGCATGTCTAGTTCTTAGCTTTTTGACTTTGGCTGGGTCAGTTGCCATCTCTCTGAGAGGAGTGACCTCAAGAACTTCAGATTCTATGCATGTGGTGATTGCTCTAGAGTCTTGGTCAGATGATGAGGATGATGAGGATGATGAAGTCGCCTTGGTTGAAGAAGATGTCTGAGACATTTTGATTGACTTTGAGCACCAGTAGCAATTTGAAAAAAAACTTTGGTTGAGAGGAGGGAACAGGTTGCAAAGACGAGGGAGGTAGGAGGCAAGCGAGAGTCTTTTCAACTTCTTAAGGATTTTGAAGGAATTGGGAAAACATATGATTAACCCACTAAAAATAGACTTAATAAAATTAACTCCTTCAACCCTTGTTTTAAGCAAAATTAATTGCTATAATTTCCCATGTTGGTAAATACCCAACCTGCCCCTCAAGTTTTCAAGTTTATTTCCAACAAGAGCCTTGGTAGAAGAATCAGTCAGCTGAAGCTTAAAGATACCATGTTCCAGTTTAAATGACTTCTTCTCTACAAAGTCAATGTGCTTGGTCCTGTTATGCTGAATAGGGTTCATGGAAATATTGATTGTATTCAGATTGTCACAACCCAATGTCACAACATCTTGTGAGACATTATACTCAGTGAACATCTGTTTTGGCCAGATATTTTGAGAACAGTTTTTCCTAGCAACAACTATTTCCGCACAGAGTTGGGAAGGCATTCTTTTGATGTGCATCATAGTTCTGGTTGATTCTTGAATAATTTTCTGTTTGTCCAGTCCATTTTGATGGAGAGTTATAGGAGAGGAGACTTCAAGCCTCATTTCTTCAGGGAAACAAAATTTATCAGACTTGTTATTTCCAACATCCTTGTCAACACATCCTTCTTCAAGTTTATTTGCCACATCACAGATATTATCAACCTGTAGTTTTGGAGTTCTTCTGACTGCTTCCATAGAAATAGCTCTTTTCATTCTTCTTAGATGAAGAGGACCAAGCTTATGCTGCCAAAGTTTCATCTCTTTTTCTTCTTTGGTAATTGGACACATAGTGGAGATATCAGTGTTCTCAGGCTGCCACAAGTAGCAGTTATCTTTGGATCTGATTCCTCTCATTACAACTTCTAGTTTTTCATTAATTACTAGACATTCAGATCTTGAGAAGTTGACCTTGAATCCTAGATCACATAATTGACTGATACTAATGAGATTAGCAGTCAGCCCTTTTACCAGCAGTACTTTATTCAGACTTGGAACTCCAGGGCAGTCCAAATTACCAACTCCTTTGACTTCACCTTTAGCACCATCTCCAAAGGTCACAAAACTGGTGGTGTGAGGCATAACATTATTGAGGAGATTTTTGATTCCAGTCATGTGTCTGGAACATCCACTGTCAAAGTACCAGCCTTCCTTTGCAGACACTCTCAGGGAAGTATGGGCTATCAGGGCAGTAGCCTTTTTCTTCCAATGAGGAGTATGTGGTACCCTTTTTGGCTTAGGTTTAGCACCTGAGTTTTGATTAGGGTATCCATGAAATTTGAAGCAGAAGGGCTTTATGTGTCCATACCTCCCACAATGATGACATCTCCATCTTTGGTATTTTTTCTTCATGTATTTCTGATGTTGAGAGTTGTGTTGAGACATCTGCTTTGACAATTGTTTAACATGCCTGATCTTCTTGTCTGCACCAGGTTTCTTAGCTTCCACAAATCCTAGACCAGATTTGTTTCCCACATTTTGTCCCACTTGTAGGATCTCTTCCAATTTATCTGATCCATTGGTCAACATCTTGACAGATTTTGTCATTTGGTTCAGTTGTGAGTTCAGTAATTGAACTTCCCCTTCTAGGTGACTTATAGTTTCAAGATCTGCCCTTTTTTCAGCCTCCAGCTTTATAATGAGTTTTGATTGTTTCTCATTCTGCACACAGACTTCAGCACTTCTGATACACAATTTCTTGTAGGTATCAGCCAGTTCTTCAAATGTCACTTCTTCATCACTAGTGTCACTTTCAGAATTACAAACACTAGTTAGAGCAGTAACTAGTTTGGCAGATTCTTCTTCAGAATTACTTTCTGAATCATAATCAGACCAAGTAACAGTCATTCCTTTCTTTTGTTTCTTAAGAAAGGTAGGACATTCAGCTCGAATATGTCCATATCCTTCACATCCATGGCATTGAATACCTCTGCCTTGGTTTCCCTTATCTTCTGACCTTGGTCTTCTGCTGGAACTGTCAATGTCAGAGGGAATGTTATGAACATTAGACCTTGACTTTGGATCCATTCTTTTAATGAGCTTGTTGAACTGTCTTCCAAGCATGGCAATAGCTTCTGATATATTTTCTTCTTCATCCTCCTTGTTTTCAACATCAGTGTTGGATACAAGTGCTATGCTTTTGTTCTTCTTGTCACCATTATCAGTGATCCCCATCTCAAAAGTCTGAAGAGACCCAATAAGTTCATCCACTTTCAACTTGCTGATGTCCTGGGCTTCCTCTATGGCAGTTACCTTCATTGCAAATCTTTTAGGCAAGGATTTGAGAATCTTCCTTACCAGTTTTTCTTCTGACATCTTTTCTCCCAGTGCTCCTGAGGTGTTGGCAATCTCCAAGATGTTCATGTGAAACTCATGAATGGTTTCATCTTCCATCATTTTTAGATTCTCAAACTTGGTAGTCAACATCTGAAGCCTTGACATTTTTACTTTGGAAGTGCCCTCATGAGTAGTTTTGAGAGTGTCCCAAACTTCCTTGGCCAGTTCATATTGATGTACTAGTCTGAAAATGTTTCTATCAATTCCATTGAACAAGGCATTTAAAGCTTTTGAATTTCCCAGAGCTAACTCATCTTCTTCTTTACTCCAATCTTCCTTAGGCTTCAGACTGATTGTCCCATCTTTCTCAGTTATGGTGGGATGAATCCATCCTTTGTCAGCAGCTCTCCAAGCCTTTTTGTCCAGAGATTTTAGGAAGGCAATCATACGAGGTTTCCAGTAGTCATAATTAGTTCCATCCAGAATGGGTGGTCTATTTCCAAAAACTCCTTCTTTGTCCATAGTGCCAGAAAGTGATATCCCTAGATCTCACCCAGTAATACAGGCAGGGTGCCTGCTCTGATGCCAATTGAAATTCTGGCTACAGATACTCAATGTCACGTTCAATGTTATGACACCGTATCTGACTTACTATATGACAGTAAATACAAAAGCAATAAAGAACACAGTCAATTGTTTACCCAGTTCAGTGTGCAACAACACCTACTCTGGGGGCTACCAAGCCAGGGAGGAAATCCACTATAAGAGAAGTTAATTCAGGAATAAACCAACCAGTTTATCTCCTTCACTTAAGACCTACCCAATGCAATTCCAATCTATATACAACTTAAACCTGAGTTCCTACTCACTCCCCCTCAATCACAGCAGTGATACATAAAACAATTTGACTAAAGAATTGATGAAGACACTCTTCAAAAACATACACTTGATTATGCTTCACAGCTTTTTAATCAAGCAACACAATCACTCTTGCTTCACAGCTTTGAGTGATGCACACAACTAACTTGACTCTGCTTCACAGCTTTAGTCAAGGAACATTCAAACACTCTTGCTTCAAAGCTTTGAGTGCTACACAACCCTTACAATTAAAAACCTATTCCAAGTTACTTATCACAATGATAATTGCTTGGAGTACAATAATCAAACCTATACAGTTTACAAATGATCTTCTGATCAACAAAAGGGATGCCTTGCAAAACAGCAGCTCTGTTGAATATATAGCAGCTGCAACTTCAGTTAGGGTTTCCACAAAAACCTAGGGTTAATTCCGTTTGACCTAAAGACCAGGTACAGGACTTTATTAACCAGGTTAGGGTTAAGCTAGGTTACCCCTCAGAAAACGCAGGATTCTGTTCTGGAAAGACTGAGTTATTTTCCTGAAAAAACTCAGAATTAACCAACCTGCAAACCTGTTAGTTCAGAACAGGATGTCTTAACATCTGTTATGACATCTGAGGAACCTGTCTACTGATTTGGGAAAATGTGATCATTTTGCAAAATGCTCAGATACACACTTATAAACATCAGTACCTGAATGACAATATTTTTCTGCAAAGGTACCTAATGAATCAGTACAAACTAAACTAGAATGTTATGACATCAGTCATGACATTCACACATACACTTGGGTTTTACCAAAAATGCAAGCCAATACCTAAACAACTACAACTTTGATAGGGACATCCAATTCCACGCGCACCATCCTCTTCGAACCATCGAAAGCTCTCACTACTATATTGCTAGGCTTCAAGGTAAAGCCTTCGCAGTCCAATCTGTCCAGAGCTTTTTTAGGTAGCACATTCAACGAGGAGCCAGTATCTACCAAAACATGGGCCAGAGTCGTGCCTCTGCATTCAACGGAAACATGAAGAGCATCATTATGTTTCCTCCCCTTTGGTGTCAGATTCGCATCAGAAAAACCCAAACCATTATCAACAGTCAGATGAGCCACACAATCTTAAAAGTGATCAGCAAATGTCTCTTGTGGTACGTGAGCCGTCTTCAGAAACTTAACCAAAGCCTTCGCATAGGCCTCAGAACACAACAACAAAGCCATCATAGAAATTTTGGATAGGGTTTGCCCCAGCTGCTCGACCATGTTGTAGTCGCTCTTCTTTATTATCTTCAAAATTTCTTCCATTTCTTTTTTGGAAGCTTCTGGTATGGTTACTGAATTGGCCTTCGTCAGGACAGGCTCAATCAGTATGCCTTTGCCTCGAGTCTTGGCCGACTTAGTGATGGGAGGGTCAATAGGAGTGATTACTGGAATTGTGGTAGTAGTCTTGGGTGGAACCACATCGGGAATGATCACAGGACCGATAGCAATCTTTGGGGGAGAAATCTCAGGGGAGAACACTCTTTCACTTCTTGTTATTTTACTGGTTCCGACAATATTAACGATGTCGGAATCAACATTTTCAGAAGTCTTGTCTTTAATGGCTAGCATGTCCTGCTTTACGCCGTGGTAATAGACGTCGGCCCCGTAGTTCCAAGGAACAGCTTTATCTGAGGAGTATGGGATTGGTCCAGGCATGTTTATTATCAATGGAGTCACCTTCGGAACTGATGTAATCCTGACGGGTCTCTTAGCGGAGGCCCTGGGAGGATTGGCGGAAATGGTTATGATAGCAACGTCTTCACAGCGAACAGTCGGAACATGGGCCTTCTCAAACAGAATCTCTTTGTCATCCCTCAGGTGCTGAACACCTTTCTTCAATAAAAGGCAACAGTCGGTAGAAATGAACAAAGGTGGCAACCTTCATCACATCCCGGAAATAAATCGGCCTTCAGCAAATTCCCTTTGATAGTCATGAGTGGGGTCATCAATTCTTCCACAGAAGTCACAAACACATCTTTTTCAATGACATTAACACCCCTGCCATGTTTCAGCATAGGAGCAGTGATGACATTGGGAGTCTCTGGGGGATCAAATTCAATATTCTTAGCATCAGTCATATCCTGTACTTTGTTCTTCAAAACCCAGCAGTCATTGGTATCATGGCCTGGACTTTTCGAATGGTAAGTACAACGAGCATTCGGTTTATAGTAGGGAGAGGTGGTGTTCGGATTCTTTGGAGCTTCCCTAAGAGTAACCAGATTGGACTTTAAAAAATGAGGTAAAACCTGAGACAACGTCATGTTGATCTGAGTGAACTGTCTAGCTAGTCTTTCTGCTCTTGGCTGATTGTTTCTTTGCTGAGCAGGTGCAGGTTTGGGAATCATAACAACCCCTACCGCCGGAAGACGCTCGGTTCGATTCTAACTCTTTTGGTTATAGACGGCACTGAATTTCTTTTTACTTGCAAACGACTTCCTTGAATCATTAGAAGAGGCATCCTTCTGAATTTTTCCACTTCGGATTCCAGCTTCCACTCTTTCTCCTGTTAAGATCAGTTTAGTAAAACCCGTCAATGAACTTCCAATCAGATGATTGAAGAATGGCCCAGTCAAAGTTCCCAGGAACATATCCACGAGTTCCCTGTCAGCCAAGGGAGGTTAAACTCTTCCATCCAAATCTCTCCACTTCTGAGCATAATCCTTGAAACCGTCGTTCAAACCCATAGACAAATTTTGGAGTTGTGTACGGGTGGGAGAGAGGTCTGCATTATACTGATATTGCTTATAAAATGCAGCAACAAGGTCTTCCCAGTTACGAACATTGGCTCTTTCCAGCTGATAGAACCAATCCAGTTGTGTTCCAAACAGACTGTCTTGGAAGAAGTGAACCCACAAGTCTTTGTCAGCAGTATGAGGTTGTATCTTCCTCACAAAGGAACAGAGATGCATT
Source organism: Vicia faba (assembly GCA_948472305.1). Taxonomy (NCBI): domain Eukaryota; kingdom Viridiplantae; phylum Streptophyta; class Magnoliopsida; order Fabales; family Fabaceae; genus Vicia; species Vicia faba. Next base: position 373,109,609 of record OX451739.1, read on the forward strand.
TTAGGACAAGAGACCCCATCATACTTAGCAAATTCCGGTGCCTTGAATTTTGGGGGGATGACAACCCTGGAGACCAGACCCAACTCTTCAAAATCCAGCCCAGGAACCTTCTGGATTTCCATAGCACTCAGACACTCTTCTAACTACTTATACTTTTCATCAGCCGGAGGGTATTGCTCCTCATTATAATCAGTTTCATTGTCATACTCTTTAGGACTAGGGTCCTCTTCTCTGGCTTCACCCTCTTGATTCTCTCCCTCTTTAGATGAAGAAGCTAAATCAGCAACCCGTCTTGGCGGCCCTCTGAACCTTCTGCTCATATGTGCCACACCGACTGTCCTCTTGGTCTTCTTAGTGTTCTTCTTAACAATCAGATCCTTCATCTCTTCTTGTCCTTTGGCCAGAGCCACAATCATTTGCTGGAACTCCGTGTTCTGAGTCTGAAGATCTTTCATAGTTTCTTTAAGAGCCATTACTGAAATAAACAGTGGAGGAGATGAGAAACCTGTTATGAATCCTGTTATGCAATGATATGTATGATATGTATGCAATGTTTTCAAGGGTTCTTAAAGGCTCAAATTTGCTTAAACAAAAAGGAACAAACTTGAATTGTATTAGTAAACTTGAATTGTTACAAAGAATGTATTTTGAGATTACAATTAAGAAAAATAAAACAAAAAGAAGACTAGGTTTCCCATGGGCGCATCCTCTTTGGCGTGATGTAGGCGTGTATATTCCTCTCTTCATGAAGTAGCCTAGTCCAAGACCTTCTTCTCACTGGCGTAGAATTTGGCTTCAAACGTATCCCTCTCCTCTTTAAGCTGAACCCAGAACTTTTGTAACTCTTCGTGATCAATTGGCATGTCTGGATGAAGAACAAGATGAGGAGTGTCTCCCTCGACAACTGGTTCCATAATCATAGGTCAGATAGAGGGATAAGGCATCATAAGAGTTTGAGCTCGGGCTCGTACCCATCTGAGATAAGGCTCGAGAGGTATGGAATTCTTATGCCCAAGTGTCTTGCTGTCAACCCTATGTACCATACTCCAAGCTTGTATGAACCTTTTGCGGTAACCCTAAATATCATTCTCATAGTTGAAAGCGATTCCTTGAATAAGTGTATCATGAGGACCATCCCTTCTCGCATAACCAAATTGTCGTAATGCTAAGCAAGGGTTATAAGTGATTCCTCCCCTAATGCCTAAGAGAGTGACATTAGGGAATTCACCATAGCGATCGATGATAGTAACATCTTCCGAGAACTGTGAACACCAATAAATGTCTAAATGCGTAAGGGACATCAGTCAGTGAGACCATCTTTTACCCTGTTCATTCTTCAAAGTAGATCTGGGTAGGTGCGAAATAAACCACCTAGCCAATAGAGGAGTGCAACACTGGAGGGTCCCCTTTATTTTTAGAGTACAAGCATGCAGAGAGTGTAGAATATCCCCGAGTAATGTAGGTACCGGATTCCGAGGCAGAAAAACCTGGATTGTGCTCACATCTACGAGTTGGTCCGCATTAGGGAACAATACCATGTCGTAGATAAGGATCGCCAAAAACTATTCAAAAGCTTATAGATCTAGGGTATCCCAAAAATAGTAAGCCTTCTCAAACATAAATTTAACCAAAATTCCTTGAACACTCCCTCTGGTTTCCCAATTTGTCACTATGTCGGACCGTTGTAAGGATATAGCTTTAGCAATTTCTTCAGGTTTGGTATGTCTTTTCGTACCGCTGAAAGGTAGTTGATCATGAATGGGTATCCCTAATAACTGAGAAAGTTCCTCCATAGTAGGCACTAACTGGTAATGTGAAACAGTGATGCAGAGGATCGAAGAACTGAAATAGCACTTTCAACATTTCTTCATCAGGTTTTGCAATGACCAAGTTGAGAAACCGACCATGCTTTTCAGTGAAAGGAGAGCTTTCGGGAATCCTTACTTCCAAGTCCCTTAATTGGGGAGATACTTTCACTAGGTTAATCTGAATAGTGTTCCTGCGGGCGGATGCCATATCCTACAAAACAGAGCAAAGATGAGCCTTAGAAACCCTTGAAACAGTTAGTATGATATGTTATAGTATGATGTTTATGATGTCATGATAAATCACAAGTATAGCAAACACAGACAAATCACACCAAGTCCTTAGGTTTAAGGCTTAATTGAGTTTTAAGGTCATACCCTCTTGAAGCTGGATTGGTTCAACGTATCCTATAAATATGTAACTGGATTATAAAGGGATCTCAATATCACCCATCTTTCCCCCAAGCCTTGTTCAATCGACGATTGACTCATAATCAAACAAACCTCAGAAGTCAAACCTCAATGAGTGTAGAATCGAGTATCTGTCGACCTTGGGCATACACCAAAGCCGACCATCTCACTATGTCCTACTGGCCAAGTTGTGCAATTAAAGGTTCTAAGGTCAGTTGATGCTTTATGACACCACGCGGCGGCCCCGTACATCTCCCTGATTGACTCAAGGGTTATGAGTACCAACCAAAGTGCCACATCAACGTAGCTACTGCTTCAACCGTGTTGGTATACCCCTGCACAACTCCTTCACAATTTATTGCTACTTACTTAAAAGGTGTTTCTCGATCCGGGTGTAGGATCAAATAACCCAAACAGTTCCCATAAATATAAAGCAAGCAAGACAATCAAGAGAAAGCAATTAAATATGACCTAGATCATAAAGTTTACCCTACTTTATATTAATTCCCCAGCAGAGTCACCAGTTCTGTGATATGGTGGCAGAACCAACTGATAATACTGGTTTGCGTTTTTTGTTTGCAAAATGTCGCGGTAAGCAAGAGTCGCCACCGACTTTTATTTTATCCAATCAAGAAAAGGAAAAAGAACAGAAAAAACCTTTTTCAAGTTGTGTCTTATTACGGGGGGTAGATTATAGAAAGGGAAGGTGTTAGCACCCTTTCTATCCATGGTTTTCCATGGGCTCTTAGGTACTTGCTCATTTTGAAATTGCTTGTGTGTGCTTGTTTTGAAAAGTTTTGTATTACTTCGTTTTAACCCTTGTTTCTGTCCTCAAGAGTGTTACGATTTTTTTTTTGAAAACTTTGTTTGAAAAGTGTTTGTGCAAAAAAGTTTGTTTGTTTAAGCAAGTACCTAGGAGCTAATCTACCTACTCGAAAAAGTCTGTTCGTTTTCCTTTTAGACAATGCTATCCCATTATTAAGAAATAGGTAGCATCGTCGTTGGAGTGTTTTAGGGACATTCGAAGGGACATGTACGATTACAAAAGCAATGTTAGGAAATGTTAGTAATCATCCTAAAGCCTTAAAGATCTTTTTCCGAGGAAACATTTGAATGGGTCCTTTTAAATCTTTCGGGGCTAGAGGACAACCACTAACAAACCCTATACTTCATGACCGTTTACCGAAGGCAACCGGAGTGGAGTAAACCCTAGAAGTGAGCATGTGCGAGTGTAATTTTCAGTTAATTTATCTTTGCACATTTAGGGTTTTCTACTGTATTAATTTTCAGTTAGTCTTTCCATACAATCCTATTAACATACATCTAAGCAGTTTATAGTTTGCGGAAATTAAAGCGAGAAAGTTAAAGGTCCTAGCTATTACAAGGCTTTTGCAGATACATAATTATCTTGGCCGAAAATAAAGATGAGGAATTGAAACCCTAATTACTATTACAAACTCGGAGCAGTTACAATATAATAAAAAGGAAATTAAAAATGCGCGCGGCGAATTAAATGTGAGAATAATTAGAAAACCCTAAAAAATCTAATTGATTAATTAAAAAATATTTTTGTTATTTTTTGATTGAGAAAACTATTTGCAAATTAACCCTAATTTCTAATTGTTTTAAATTATGAAAAAAAGGAATTAAATTTCCCTAAAACAAAATTAATTTAATTAATTAAGGAAATAAAATATTTTATGAAAAAATATGATTTTTTATGTGTTTTGTGATTTTTTTATTTAATAAAAGAAATGATTTTTATTGTTTTATATGAAAGGAAATAATTAATCAAATAATTAAAATAAAAGAAATAAAATAAAAAAAGGAAAAGAAATTGGAAAACTTGGGCCTGTATGGAAGCTGAATGGGGGGTGCATTGTTGAATTTGTGCCAAGCCCATTAGCTGAGCCCACTCCCACGCTTGATCTTGTGTAGGCACGCTTGAAGGGTGCATCATGGACTTCCCTTTGTCTGAGCGTTGGATCTGGAGTATGAACGATCCATTGGCAGGATTTTGGGTTGCATGGTAGGCGCCTGGAAGGGGTTATGCATAAAACATGTTGGCAAATATGAAGAAAAATATTATTTTAGGAGGCAAGGATCGAACCCCTGACCTCCTACACGCGCATGCCTTGAAACCGTGCCTGCTTGCCATTGGACCAATTGTTCCTTTGTTAATAGAAATGAAAAACAAATAATTTAATAAAACATGGGTTAATGTAATAATGAAAACACGTGAAATTTGAATTGCTCAATGGTGGTCAGCCACATTATTATCTCTTTCCCTAGGACTGTCGTTTTTGACACCAACTCTTTACTTATGGTCAAATTCGTCGTTGTATGCTATAGTGGCGGTATTTTCCTGTAGCTATAAACCTGCGAATCTTTAAAACTAAATTCAAGCAATATAAATTCCATTCAAGGGCATAAATCAACTGTACTTCCTCCCCTGAACATGAATAGGCCCTTAATTTGGCCCAATTTTGCCTCTAGCTAGGGTTCCCCAATTTGTAGCTCACGAACCCTAACTATGGCAAGTAACCATTCCTGCGTCAAAACTTAAATCCAGGATATCAAAAAGATTCCCAGCATGATCATGAACATGTATATGCAAGCAAATTGGATTAGAAGTACGTAAAACCAAAGGAACAAGTTTGAGTTCAGAGGGTGCAAACCGTGAGGATTATGTGATGTTTCCTGGAGCTTTGAGGCATGCAACTGGTCCTGTTAGCTTCAGGAGATATCCAGGAATCAATTATGAGCTTTGGAATGGCTTGAATTGATCTCTAGGTTAGAAAATGATTCACCACTTTCTTTCAAATTTTTGAGTTTTCTTTTATGCTTTCCACGACTGCAATCCTTGTTTTTGCGCATTGTTCTTGTTCAGTATATATAATGTGATGAATTAGGGTAACAAAAATGATTTAAATCTTTGTGAATCATGAAAATTTGATTTGATTTTTCTCTTGTATTATATCTTTCCAAAACAAGCATAGTCATGCCAAATTTGATTCAATTTGCCTTGCACGATTTGGATATGATATGCCAGCTTAATTGGATTTGATTCCTACAAAAAATCATATAAAAAATAAATCTTTTATATTTTTTTGCAATTTATGTGACTTAATTTAACTTTTAAATAAAAAAATCGAAATAAATAAAAAATAAATAAAGCAAGAAATGTGTGGAGGCTGATTTGGGTCGTGGACCATGTCTCTAACAAGATTCACTCATGAAATGCTAGGCCGATTTGACAAAAAATGTATTTTTGAGCACATTTGACTTTTGGCAATTCAGCAAAAATGGTCAACTTTGACAAGACATATCTCCTCCAATTTTAACCCTAGAGAGGTTTTCTTGGACTTTTTAGAAAGCTTAGGATGTCCCCTAAACAACCCTTTTTGTTTCATCTAAATTGGGTCTTCCATGTTCATGTAAGAAGCTTTGACCCAAAAGGTGTCTTTGTTGACTTTTCAAAAGGACCTATAATGTAGAAATTCATATCTTTTGATGAGTGCATATTTTGAACTTGTGGGATGAAGATGCTTTGTAGGGAATTGCATCCTCTTCAAAATGAGCCTCGGATGGAAAATTTCTGATACAGTATGAAGAAGTTATACTTGGTCAAAGTTTGGTTGACTTTTCTTTAGAAACCCTAATTTAGCAACTTTTTGGCTTTGATGAATTTGGGGAATTCCTTGAGGAATCATGATCAACCATTGATAAAATGATGGATATAACTTCAAAGTGTTGATGTTGACCAAAAATCTTGAAGTTTGACTATATGTGGGCCACAGTTGACTTTTGACCTAGTATAGTTGATTTTCAGGCATCTGGGCAATTGGTTGAGCAAACTTCTTGTGCAAGGCATGAAAATTGACATGAATGATCTTGAGAACATATTGGGGCCATGGAAGGCATTTTAGGACTTTGGAATTCAACCATATTGATGAGGAGTGAAACCCTAGTTTGAAGCTTGTTGCCTTAGGAGGAGGATTTGTCTGGTCAATCCTTAGTCATCCTTGAGCAATTGAAGACCTCAATGGGCATATGTTGAGTAAAATGAGAGGGTAAATTTTAGGGTACAACATCTTGGCTCTTCCAATCTATGGTTTGGTTTTGTTCCCTAATTCGGACCAACTCATAGATGTGAATGCTATCAAGGTTTTTCTTTCTCGTAACTGTGTGCCTACTTTTCTTGGAGACATTCTACATTATTTTCACACCCGTACTATGAGGAAGAGAGGGACTCTTATGTGTTGAATTTTGTTTCTGTCTAGGTGGTTTATTTCTCACCTTCCTAGATCAGTATTGAAGAATGAACAAGGCTTGAGATGGTCTCAAAGGATGATGTCACTCTCTCATTCGGAGAATTATGGGAGGCATTACTTATAACCCTTCTCTGGAACTACGACAATTTGGCTATGCTCGAAGAGATGGCCCTCATGACGCACTCATCCAAGGAGTTGTATTCGACTACGAGAACAATGTCCAAGGTTATTGTCAAAGGTTTGCACGAGCTTGGGGCATGGTAAACAAGGCTGATAGCAAGATGTTAGGGGAATAAGAACTCTATTCCTTTGGGGCCTTATCTCAAGTGGGTGAGAGATCGCGCTCAAAATCTCATGATGTCGTACCCAACCATCCTACCAATAATTGTGGAACATGTTGTTGAGGGGGATGTTCCTTATACCATTCTCTATCCTGATATGCCAACTGGCCTTAAAGAGTTGCAGAAGTCTTAGATTCAACTGAAGGAAGAATGAGACATCTTTGAAACTCAGCTCTATGCAAGTGAGAAGAAAGTGTTGGAGCTCACGAGGCAACTTCAAGAGGAGCAGGGTCTTAATGCATACATCAGTACAAAGAGGAAGCGTCCATGAGAGATTTGATTCTTAGATTTTAGGAGTTCATTTTATCTTTGAAAGCTTTTGTTATCATTGTAGGCCTAAAAGGCAGTTGTAATTTGAATTTTTATAAATAAATTTTTTGTTTCTTGTTTCCTCCTGGTTAGCAAATTTAAATTCCTAAGGTCCTTGAAATCACTGCATTTACATATCATGCATCATTTTGTAACAGGTTTTTTGTACAAGTTTCTCATTTTCTCGCTGTTTATTTCAGTAGAAAAATGGCCCTCGAACAAACCATAAAGGATCTCCAGGCTCAACACGCCCAATTCCAGGAAACTCTCATGAATCTGGCCCAAGGGAAAAAAGAGCTGTTGGCGCTCATCTTCAAGAAAAAGAAGACCAAGAATCCAGTTGTTGTCCTTAACCTGGGGAGGAGGTTCAAGGGTCTTGCTCAACCAGTCCATGTAGAAGATGAATCCTCTGAAGAAGATGACCACCATGATAAAGATGGAAAGAACAATCAGGATTATGAGAATGCTCCTAAAGATGGAGAATTTTCTGACGAACAGTATCCCCCTGTCGATGACAGATATAAACAGTTAGAGGACAAGCTCAAGGAAATGGAAGTCCATAACGTGCCTAGACTGGATTTTGGTGAATTAGGTTTGTTTCCAGGGGTGGTCATCCTACCTAAGTTTGAGGTCCCTGTCTTTGCTAAGTACGATGGTGTGATGCGGTGGGAGAACTAACTTGAGGTTTTGCGTTTGTGTTTGCAAATGTTGCGGTTTAGCAAGAGTCGCCACCGACTTTTCTTTTATCCAAAAGGAAAGGTAAAAAAGCACAGGAAAGACCTTTGAGATTGTTTTTGGGTTCGGGGGGTAGATTATTAAAAGGGAAGGTGCTATCACCCTTTTCATCCATGGGCTCTTAGTTACTTGTTTTAGATCACTTGATTTTCTTTTTCAATTGTTTGAAATGGTGCTTTGTGTGGTTTTGAAAGTATTTTGAAAAGAGACCTTTGTTTAGGCAATCTTTGTAATGATTCTTGTTTGTAAGAATGTATACAAATATGTTTGTCTTTTGAAAAATATTTCAATGTTTTGAAAGTTGTTTGGAAATTGTTTTGAAATGTGTATGTGTTTGTTTGAAAATAGCAAGGATTGTTTGAAAGAGATCAAGTAACTAGGAGTTATATACCCTACTCAAAACTCTTTCCTATACATTTTTATTCCTTTGATGTTGTTGACCTACTATTATTTTAGTAGACAACCCTATCTTTGGATGTTAAACGGGACAGGCGTGGGTCATCGTATGACCATGATAGCAATATTGCCAAGTATCTTAGCAAGTTTTGAGGGACTAAGATCATCTTTGTTTAGGCAACCAAGATATCAACTAGCTCTCTTTCAGATAAAGGTGGCTGCACCCTTCCGGTCAAATCCCTCCATTTTGGGCGTAGTCTTTAAAGCCCTCATTGGTAGCCATGGCCATACTCTGTAGCTGAGTACGGGTTGGCACCAAGTCGGCATTGTATTGATACTGTTTATAGAACGCAGCTGCCAAATCTTCCCAATTATGCACATCAGACCTCTCCAACTGGTAAAACCAATCCAGTTGCGTCCCCGATAAACTGTCCTGGAAGAAATGGACCCACAGGTCTTTGTCAGAAGAATGTGGTTGAATTTTCCTGACATAAGATCGTAGGTGCATCTTGGGACAATACAACCCATAGTACTTAGAAAACAGAGGTACTTTGAATTTAGGAGGGATTACAATTCCAGAAACCAACCCTAGCTCCTCAAAATCCAGCCCAGGCACTCTCTGTATCTCCATGGCAGCTAGACGTTCTTCTAAGTTCTTGTATTTGTCATCAGTCGGAGGGTACTGCTGTTCAGAATAGTCTTCGTCATCCTCTTCTTCAGCTTCAGACTCAGATGGCACTACAACTCCTTTACCATTCCCTTCCCCCTCTTCAGACGTTGATGGGAAATCCAAAGTCCGTCTGGCTTGTCCTTCAAACCTTCTGCCCAAGATAGCCACACCAACTCTCTTCTTCTTCTTTTTCTCTTTTTCCTTCTCTAGTAGAGTCTTGAGCTCCTCCTGCCCCTTGGCCAAGGTCAGAAGTAGCTGTTGAAATTGTGAATTATGGGCTTGCAAATCTTTGACCGTTTGTTCAATATCCATCTTGCTGAAATAAACAGCAGAGAGATGAGGAAACTTGGTGTGAAGACCTGTTTATGCATATGATGAATGATATGTATTCATGTAATGCATTCAAGGATTCAGAAATTCAAATTTGTTTTAAACAAAAAAGAAACACACGTCATATTAATAAGATAGATTTTGTTAGTACATCAATGCCCCATGGGCAAGATAGTACAAAATTCTAAGGTAAAAAGACGTTGCGCATCCTCTTTGGTGCAATGTAGGTGTTGAGAGTCTGCTCTTCGTGAAGTTGACGAGTGAGTTCCAAAACATTCTTCTCGCTTGCGTAGAATTGGGCTTCGAAAGTATCGCGCTCTCCCTTGAGCTGTATCCAACTCCTTTGTAAATCTTCAAGTGATGTTGGCATGTTAGGATGTAGGAGGGTGTATGGAACCTCTCCTTCCATAACAGGCTCTATAATCACAGGGAGAATGGAGGGGTAAGGCATCATAAGACTTTGGACGCGGGTTCGTACCCACTTGAGGTAGGGCTCAAGAGGGATGGAATTATTGTGTCCCAAGGTCTTACTGTCTACCTTGTTGGGCATCCTCCAAGCTCTGATGAACCTTTGTCGGAGTCCTTGGTTGTCGTTGTCGAAGTCGAAAACCAAACCTTGAATCAACATGTCATGTGGGCCATCCCTTCGGGCATACCCAAACTGTCTCAGAGCCAAGAAGGGGTTGTAGGTGATGCCCCCCCTAATGCCAATTAGAGGGACATTAGGGAATTCCCCACAATGGTCAATGATGATAACATTCTCTTTTGATCGAGAACACCAATGAATATCTGAATGTGTAAGGGTCATCAACCGTTGTGACCACCTCAAGCCTTGCTCATTCTTCAAAACTGATTGGGGAAGATGAGAAATAAACCATTTTGCCAATAGAGGAGTGCAGCACATGAGAACACCTCATTTCCTCATTGTACGAGTGTGAAAAGAGTGGAGGATATCCCCAAGCAATGTAGGCACCGGGTTGCAAGCCATGAAGATTTTGACAGCACTCACATCTATAAGTTGGTCAGGGTTAGGGAATAAGACCAACCCATAGATGAGAAGAGCTACAATCTCCTCAAAAGCTTACAAGTCTAGGGAATTCCAACAACTTTGGGCCTTCTCAAACAGAAACTTTGACAAGAAGCCTTTGACACCACTTCTAGTTTCCCAATATGTTGTGACATCAAAGGAGTGCAAGTGTAAGGCTTGAGCAATCTCTTCTGGCTTTGGATCTCTTTTCGTACTGTTGAAAGGTAGTTGATTGAGAATAGGAATCCTCAATAGTTGAGAAAATTTCTCCAAAGTAGGCACAAGTTGGTAGTCAGGAAATGTAAATCAATGATGCAAAGGGTCAAAGAACTGGAAGAGTACTTTCAGCATATCCTCCTCAGTGTTGGAAGTGACTAAGTTGAGAAGACGACCATGCCTCTCGGTGAATGGAGAATTCTCAGGAATCCTTTAAGCTAGCTCCTTTAGTTGAGGAGGAATTCTTACAAGGTTGACTTGGATAGTTTTCCTGCAAAGTGAATCCATAAATGTGATAGGTGGAAATAGAACTGACTGTTTAAAGCTGGTTTGTGAAATGTCGCAGAAGCAAGAGTCGACACCGTCTTTTATGTTCTCCAACAAGGAAAGGACAAAAGCACAACAAAATTCCTTTTCGAGATGTTTCTCGGTTCGGGAGGCAGATTTATAGAAAGGGAAGGTGTTAGCACCCTTTCTATCCATGGTTATCCATGGGCTCTTAGGTACTTGCTCTTATGCTTTCAAAAATGGTTTGCTTTTCAAATGTGCGTGGGTTTTGAAAAAGTTTCGTTGAAAAATTTCTAAGTAACTCTTGTATCTGTCCTCAAGAGTGTATGAAAAATTTGTTTTGAAATTTTTTAGAAAGTGTCAGTGTGAAAAGTATTTTTGTTTTTTTAGTAAGAGAGCAAGTACCCATGAGTCATCTACCTACCCTAAGGAATTAGGCTGTGTAAGAGTCCTTTGGACAGTACTATCCCACTATTGAGAGGTAGGTAGCACCATCGTTGGAGGTATTCGGGTCAATTCGATTGTAGGGACAGTGTGGTCACCAAAGCAATGGTAGGACGCCTTAGCGGTAACCCTAATGTCCTAGATCCTTTTTATCCGAGGCAACCGTTTCGAGGCAACTGGATCTTTAGATAGGAGGGCGACCTCTAAAACACCATATACTTGATGACCACGTTCGAGGCAACGAGTGAGGCGTACCCTAGGAGTGGCATGTGCTTTGTGTGTTGTTTTCATGTTAACATTTATCTTTGATCATGCAATTGTGAGCTACGAGTTGTTTTTAATTTTCATACATTCTTTCATGCGTATTAACAGTTAGGATTGCGGAAAATAAATACGGAAATATGAATCTACGCTATTACAAGGCGCGGGTCTATACATCGCCAAAAACAAAAAAATCCATTTTGATAAAGTGCGGAATGTGAAGAAAGCGGTAAACCTAATTACTATTACATTCTTGGAAGCAGTTACATAAGTAATCAAATAAATAATAACGCGCGAAAAGAAATTTAATCAAGACGTCCTAGGGTTTTGACCCTTTTGAGCAATTATGAGTTTTTGTCCTCTGCTTTTAATTAAATTAAAATTAAACCTAATTATTTAATTAATTATTTACAAGAAAGATGTTTTTTGTGTTTTTTAATAAAAAGAAAAAAAGGAAATTAAATATCAAAAGAAAACCCTAATTCTAAATTATTTTACTTATTATAAAAAATGTCAAAGTTAACCTAATTAACTAAATTAATTAATTTACATTTTATGTACAAAATAATAATAATTAATAAATAATAATAATAAGAAAATATGATTGGAAATTGTCAAACCCTAATTCTATATAATTTTTATTTATTGAGAAAAGGATTAAAATTAAACCTAAATTAAACTAAATTAATTGTTAGTATTTATTTACAAAAATAAATTAATGATGAAATTAATGAAATTAATACATAATAATAAATATTAAAAATATTTGAGTTTCTGAATTTATTATAAAAAATTAAGTTGTTAGGTTAATTAAATAATAATAGTAAAAAAGAAATTATAATGAAAAGAAAATAAAATAAAAAGTAACAAAAACCATGGGGGGTTTGATGGCCCAAGTGGAGGTTTGATTCAGAAATTCTGGCCCAATAGCACAAGCCTTTGCTGACTTTTGGAATTTCCTGGAAGCACGTTGACTAGGGAGTATGGTGTTCATCTATCCCTGGCCTTTGGATCATTGCTTGAAGCCACATGGCAGGCTGGAACATGAGTCATATGGTGGAACCTTTGATGAGTGCTGCACATGAACGCTTTAGAAAAAATATGAACAATTATATGGGGGACCTGGGAATCGAACCCAGGTCCCAATGATGCACAACCAGCGCACCTAACCACTCCACCATCTGCGTGCGTTTGTAAACATAATGATCAACAAATATAATATATGAAAAGTAATAACCATGCTGGACACAATGAAAAAACGCGCGTAGGTTTGAATCCACCAATAGCCGGCCACCAGCTCATCATCTTCTCCATTTACCTGAAACAAAATAAAGAGATAGCGGGGGTTTTTAACCCCCACAAACTGGAAAAGAGAAAAATAGCGATTAGGGCTATAGGCAATATAAAAAGGGCGCGATGGTTGGGTTGAATTCGTCTGGCCTTGACGAATTCAACCATATATGTCTCAAGGTCTAATTTTTCTGTATGTGCAAAGCCCTAAAATCTGAGCTTCGAAACCCTAGGTTGCTTCAATGGTGTTTTTCAATTCACAGCACCATAATCAAATAGCATTATACCAATAGCTTCAGGATGTTCCTATTAACACAAATCAACTCAAAAAATAGATTAAAAGTGCATGAATAATGATATGCAATTATGGAAAAATATTCAAACCGTGGGACTTATTGTGAACGATTCTGATAGCTTCAAGGTTCGTTTTTGATTGCAAATTGTTTCTGGAGATGTCAGCAATGTATTGGAAATAAGAAAAGGGTTCGAATCATCCTGCAAGTGAGAATTCAGTTTTCAAATTTTCTTCAACTTTTGGAATTTGGTTATGGGGTTTTACAGCAGCTTGCACGTTCTCAGGAATAGGGTTAGTTTTCTTGCATATATGGGAAGAGAATTAGGTCAACCTTAGGCCCAAAAATCCATTGCATTCATGTTTCATTATGTGATTGCCAATCAAATCTTTTTCAACCTTTTTCTTTGATAAAACCTTGCCAATCATGGAGATTTTGATGTCCTTGATGTGTACACGAATTGCCAGCTTGCCCTAAGTGTATTTGCATCACAAAAAGATTTGAAACCATATCTTTTGAATTTTCCTACAATTAAATTAATTAAATGAATTATTAATCAATTAAAAATCCAAATAATTAATAAAAATAAGAAAATAATTCAAATTAATCTCAATGGGTCATGCATAAGCCTTGGGTAAAGATTCAAGAAGGAATTTGAGGCCCATTAGCAAAAATGAAGTGTTTTAGGCAAAGTTGACTTTTGAAATTGACCAAAAATTTCCCAACTTCTCCAATGCATATCTTGCTCAATTTTGAAGCTATGAACATGTTCTTCGACATTTTGGAAAGTTATTGAAGTCCTCTAACCAATGCCTTTGGTCCCATGTCATTTTGATTTACCAATATCAAGTTATGGTCTTTGACTTAAAGTTCCTTTTTGTTGACTTTTGAAATTGACCTATAATGTAGAAATTGATAACTTTTTGTGGGAGCATTTCTTGGACTTGGAATGTGAATATGAGTTGTAGGAAATGTCATCCCCTTCAAAATGAGCATTGGATGGGATTTTTCTGATGAACCATGAAAAAGTTATGCCTTGGTCAAGTTACAGTTGACTTTTCAGCTGTCCCAAAATAGAAACTTTTTGCATCTTGAGGATTTTTGAGCCATGCTTGTAGAATCATGATCAAGACTTGATGAAATGATGATCGTGGCTTCAAAATAAGATGTTGACCAAAATTTTTGACTTTTGACTGCCAAATGACCATTTTGCCCCTGTAGTTGATTGTGAAGCAATTAGGGCTTTTGACTGTGCAACTTGATGCTGTGAGCCTTGAGACTTGACATGTAGGTGCTTGGCAATGTATATAGGCCTATGATACTTGATTGAGCCCTTTAAAACCTCAATTTCTTTGCAAGAACCAAAACCCTAATTTTGACCGTGTTAGGAGGCAATTGGACTGTGCAACCCTTGGGAGATTTTGAACCATTTGGAGATTGATCTTGACACATCTTGAAGAATATGGGAGGGCAGATTTTGGGGTACAACAGTTGCCCCTGTTCAATCTTCTTAGACCTGAGGATGTAGATTGGCTTGCGTGCCTTTCGTGATCCGAAGGTGGAAGATGATTGAACACTAGAGTGCCCAGAAATTTGCACTCACATAGTAGAGTATCAGCAGTATGATGGCGGGAATGGGCTTACATATGCCATTTGGAGAGATGGTAGATAGGAGGATGGGCTTATAGATGCCATCCGGAGGTGAGACATAATCTTGTCGGGAATGGGCTTATAGATGCCATTTGGAGATTGTCTGTTGAGTTGTAATTTTGTAAGTTCAAAGAGGGAACCTGTGTAGGGTTTCCTGATGACGAGCTTGTGTAAAACTGCATCTTGGAAAGGCGGAAACCTGTGTAGGGTTGACGGATGATGAGCCTGTGTGAAGCTGCATCTGAAATGGGGAAGAAACCTGTGTGGGGTTACTTTGATGATGAGCCCGTGTGAAACTGCATCTGGAGCTGAGGAGGAAACCTGTGTAGGGTTTACTGACGACGAATCCGTGTAAAACTACATCGGGAGTTGAGAAGGAAACCTGTGTAGGGTTTACTGATGACGAGTCCGTGTAAAACTGCATCCGAAGTTGAGAAGGAAACCTGCGTAGGGTTTACTGATGACGAGTCCGTGTAAAACTGCATCCTTGGAAATAGAGAACCTGTGTAGGGTTTCTGGGTGACGAGTCCGTGTAAAACTGCATCCTTGGAAATAGAGAACCTGTGTAGGGTTTCTGAGTGACGAGTCCGTGTAAAACTTCATCTTTTGAAAGAGAGAACCTGTGTAGGGTTTCTTAATGACGAGTCCGTGTAAAACTACGTCTGGAGAGAGAGAACCTGTGTAGGGTTTCTTTGGGATAAGTTCGTGTAAAACTTCTTGAGGATCCGGGGTAAGGTTACCTTGAGATAAGTCCGTGTAAGACTTCTGGAGGAACCGGGGTAAGGTTACTGCAGGGTAAGTTCGTGTAAAACTTTGGGAGGAACCGGGGTAAGGTCATCTTGAGATAAGTCTGTGTAAGACTTCCGGAGCAACCGGGGTAAGGTTACTGCAGGATAAGTTCGTGTAAAACTTCTGGATGAACCGGGGTAAGGTTATCTTGAGATAAGTCCGTGTAAGACTTCTGGAGGAACCGGGGTAAGGTTACCTGACGATGAGTCCGTGTAAAACTGCATCTGAAAGAAAAGGAACCGGTGTAGGGTTACTTTGTGATACGTCTGTGTAAGACATCTTTTGAGATTGAGGAGGAACCAGTGTAGGGTTGCCCGACGATGAGTCCGTGTAAAACTGCATCTGAAATAAAAGGAACCGGTGTAGGGTTTCCTGAGATGGGTCTGTGTAAGACTTTATTTGAGGGGGAGAAGGAACCGGTGTAGGGTTGCCTGTGGAGGATGAGTCCGTGTAAGACTTTGTCTGCAAGTTGAGAAGGAACCGGTGTAGGGTTGCCTGATGATGAGTTCGTGTAAAACTACATCTGAAGTTGAGAAGGAACCGGTGTGGGGTTGCTTCATGATGATCAAGTAGGTAATTTTCCTTTCTGGATACAAATATTAACCCACGATCAGAGTCGTCCACAGAATTTTCCCGGCGTGTTACCAGTGTTGATCTAGAACTGCAAAGGTAGATGGTAATCATCTTTTGATTAACCTTTTCCTGAAAAGGTAAAACGTTAGATGTATGCAGTGTCATGATGCATGAACTGCATGATATTAAGATGTTCTCAAGAATAAATGAAATTTGTGTTGTATGATGCGTATGCATGCTATAATGTATGAAGATGTGATGTTTATGAATGTATCTTCGTCTAGGAAAATAAATCCTTGACGAACGCCGGGAAGTTTGTTGAATCCTGGGCTGATGTTTGAAGAGTAGAGTTCTTCGTTTCCGCTGGGGATGAAGATTGCAAGAATAAACCGGTAGGAGAAGATGACTCTGTTGGGGAATAAACTTGGTGAAGAGATTACTCTGCGGGGAATTACTCTGTGGGAAGAGATACTTCGCTGAGATTTTGATGATAACTCCGCTGGGGATACCGTGGACAAGCTTTGTTGGAGGATTTTGATGAACTTCGCTGGGGGAATAGGAAGAACTTCGCCGGGGACGATCTTTCCGTGGCAATTAGCTGAGGATAACCCAATTATAAGCTCTGGTGAAGGATAACCTTTGAATAAAGCTGGGGAAAGATATACACTCCGCAGGGGATAAGCTTCCAGAATCTACTGGGGATAAGCTTCCTACTGGGGATATGGTTCAACTTTCCTGGGGAAACTTTTGAACTGCACTGGGGAATGGCTCCACTGGGTGTCTGGTATTCCGCCGGGGAACAATCTTATATTAAGACTGTCGGGGATGCTTGCTTTAGGAACCTCTGTATACTTTGTTGGAGAATATTGAGATTTTTTGGGGATACCCAACTTCTTTGGGGCTGACAGAAGCCTAACTCTGCTTGGGGAGAGTGTTGCTGACTTACTAGGGGAATTGTGCCTTTTTTGGGCTGATGGGAGACCAACTCTGCTTGGGGAGAGTATTGCTGAACCTTGTCTTGCTCCCGGGGGGTGGAGGTATCCTGATCATGTTCTTCAGCTGAACTTATCTTGGTACCTGCCGATTGACAAATCTTCTTCTGGTAGGCAAGTGACGAGATGACGGGACATAGTCGTACGCTTTGATCCCTAACTTTTGCCTGGACCGCTCTTTCGGGTTTTCAGTCCATCAGAATACCCTTTTTTGCCCAAGCCGCCTTTTCAGGTTTTCGACTTGCCGGGTGTACAGATTTTTTCCTTTTTATCCCTTATTTTTTCCCGAACCCTTTTGGTTCGCCGGGAAGCCCTTATTTTTGCCTAGGTGTGTCAACCTAGCGGGTCTTTGATTATGCGTAGTACTTTTTCGACTATGTCCACGTTTTCAGAGTGCAGGGAGTTGTCACTGTCAGTAGTGTTGTGTCGCCATACTGCCAGAAGATCTTCGTTTGATCATGCAAGATTCGTTGCTGGAATTCATGTCCAATGCCCCAAGTGACTCAGGCGGAGATTTGCCCCTGGCTATTTGGCATCTTGAGAGATTCCTTGAATCTTGACTTGACTGCCCCGGATGATGGACAATGCTCATGTCGTGCCCTTTGATTGGAAGTGTTTTTCCACTTGAGATGACCCTTTGAGAAGATTTCTGTTCATAAGATCTTCGTCGTGCGAATTTCTCTGTTGTTCGAACAAATGGTCATATGCAAGCAAAGTTATGTTAGAAATGCAAGGCTTAATGTCTGTCTTGAAGTTTTTTGAAAATGCATTTTTTCATAAAAACATGTGAATTTTTTTTGTAAACTGTGATGTCAACTCGTTATTTTACCGCAAGCCTTAAGGAGTCATGATACCTTTCGTAACAGTATGCTTTCGAACTAACCCATGCTTCAGCTAGGACTTTTAAGGGTTATAACGTGGCTTGGTTCACGGTTTAACAAACAAAGGATAAAGGCTCAAATTATATTTGTACCCACCCTCTCTTCGTGATGTTCTTCAAACCTAAACTCAGCTGATCGTGCGTTAGACCTTGTTTGAGTTTTGCTCTGATATTTCGGTGATGGTTCGGATATTGACAGTTTATTTTGAATAGGCAGTCATTTCTTTTTGGTTGAGGGTTTGTAGGACCTCTTTCTTTTTGATTTGATTATCCCTATTTTTTGCCTGAACTGTTTCTTTTTGTGTTTACAGTCAGCGGGATGCCCCAGTTTTGTAAGTCTCCTTCCTAGGTTTTGACTTAATGGGCTTTTATTTTGAGAT
This sequence comes from Vicia faba, assembly GCA_948472305.1. Taxonomy (NCBI): domain Eukaryota; kingdom Viridiplantae; phylum Streptophyta; class Magnoliopsida; order Fabales; family Fabaceae; genus Vicia; species Vicia faba. The sequence continues at coordinate 373,127,963 of OX451739.1, forward strand.
AATGACTGCCTGTCTTTATGATTATTTGGAACCATCACTGTCTTTTGCTTTGGAAGGACTTCTTTGGTGCCATTCGTTGTGCACTTGGACCAGCTGAGAGAACTACCCTGCCCCAGGTTATGATTAAGGGTTTAATTTTTTTGTGAAAAGAAAAACTCCAACTTCTTTGGCTCAAAGGGGTTGACTAGGGATTATCTTCCTTATAACTCCACTGTTTAGGATTTGGAACAATGCCTGTAACTCATCAGCGGGGTCGGTTCAAAAGCATACTGTAGATTATGGTATCGTTTTCGTCATCCTCCCTCAAGAGGCTTAGAATTTTCAATCAAGAGTTGATCATCACCAAAATATGAAAACAATTTGCATATAGTGAATACGAAATAATTACTTCAAAACAGACATGTGTAATGCATTAATGAAATAACAACGTTTGACATGAATAAAATGTTTGAACAATCAAAGAAAAATACAACTTGAACATTCGAATGAACAAAAGTTTTTTTCCTAATCCTAGCCATGTTTTGGCAAGGGAGCAGTGATCACGTTGGGAGTCTCGGCAGGCTCGAACTCGATCTCCTTAGCATCGATCATATTCTGGATCTTGTATTTCAGTTCCCAACAGTCCTCAGTATCGTGCCCCGGGCTACCAGAATGATAAGCACACCTCGCATCTGGGTTGTAGCTTGGAGAAGAAGTCTTTGGATTTGCAGGAGGGTTTATCACCGCGATCAGATTCATCTTCAACATGTGCTGCAGAGCTTGTGACAATGGCATGTTGATGTTGGTGAATTGTCTTTTAGGTTTCTCTTCCCTGTGCTGTTATTGGCGTGATGCAGAACCAGAGATCCGGACTGCCCCTACGTGTTGGTCACGACGACTCTTCTGACTGTATACAACACTAGACTCCTTCTTCCCACTGTAGGGCTTTTTCTGAGTATCAGAAGGTATAGCTTCTTGAATCTTCCCAGACTTGATACCAGCTTCAATTCTCTCCCCAGTCAAGATCAGATCTGTAAACCCAGCAGAAGAATTCCCGATCAAATGGTTGTAGAACGGCCCAGACAGGGTCCCCAAGAACATGTCAACGAGTTCCCGGTCAGTCAGAGGTGGTTGCACCCTACCAGCAAGGTCTCTCCATTTTTGCGCATACTCCTTAAAACCTTCACCCATCCCTAGTGACATACCCTGGAGTTGGGTACGCGTAGGAGCGAGGTCGGAATTGTACTGATACTGCCTGTAGAACGCAGTAGCCAAATCCTCCCAGTTACGAATACTGGCTCCATCCAGCTGATAGAACCATTCGAGTTGAGTCCCTGAAAGACTTTCCTGGAAGAAGTGGATCCATAGGTTCTTGTCAGCCGTGTAGGGCTGGATCTTCCTGACATAAGACCTCAGATGCAGCTTTGGGCAAGAGACTCCGTCGTACTTTGCAAAGGCAGGAGCTTTGAATTTGTTAGGGATCACCACCCTAGAGGATAGACCTAGATCTTCGAAGTCCAGGCCAGGCACCTTCTGTATCTCCATAGCGCTTAGGCGGTCTTCCAACTGCTTGTACTTATCCTCAGCCAGAGGGTACTGTTCATCATTGTATTCAGTCTCATTGTCGGAGACCACTGGACTAGGAACCGTTCTCTCTTGTGGGTTGTCTTTCCCAGCAGATGGGGTGGCCAGCTCAGCCTCATTCTGCGATCCATTCCCAGATCTACGTCTAGTGTTGAACAGAACAAATCTCTTCTTCTTCTTCTTCTTCAAAAGCAGAGTCTTCAATTCCTATTGACCTTGGGCTAAGCTCATGACCAGCTCTTGAAACTGGGCGTTCTGGGCCTGGAGGGCCTTGATAGCTTGTTCATTGGATGATTCAGGATTCATGATGACTGCTGAAATAAACAGCGAAGAAGGTAAGTGACCTGTCAAAGGAGTACCTGTAATGCAATGATATGTATGTATGCATGCAATGTTTTCAAGGATCTCGCGGGGTAGACAAGAAAATTGTTAGAATTTGCATTTTATAGCTTGATGGAAGGCACTGCATATTGTTGAGAGTCCTTCTTCAAGAGTCAAGGCTCACCATATCGAGTGGGTCATAGCCCCGGACAACCTTGGCTAGAGGAAAATAAATCCCCTTTGCCCTTTGCTAGACATTTGATTCGTCATGACCTGCAGCACGAACCCTCGAGATCCTTGAAATGGATTAGTCCTTATGCAGGATGTATGCAATGGTATGATGTTATGCTATGCATGGAGTGATGTAAGTAAACCCTGTTATAAGTCCTGATCAAGGACTGTAAGCAAAACCTGTAAGAACTCATGTTGTCAGATAACAAGTATGCAAGTAGTCAAGTTTGAAAGCACACAAGTCACACAAAAGAGCCCTTAGATTTCAGGCCGGCATGGAGTTTAGGTTCTACCCTCTTGAAGTTGGTGGGCTCAAAACCTGTCCTATCGAAAGTAACCGGGTTCTAAGGAGCTCAATATCATTGGGTTATTTTCTATGTTCATCGTTTTGATTTAGCCACTGAACTGGCGATCAAAATATTCCAAGAAAACAACCCTCAATGACTGTAGTATCGAGTATCAACCAACTTCGGACTGCACCAAAGTCGGTCATCTCACTACCCCTAAAGATGCCAGGATGGTCGAGTAAGGTTCCTAAGGTCAGTTGATGCTTCACGACACCACGCGGCGGCCCCGTACTCTCCTTGACTTGACTCAAGGGTTACCGGTACTCACCAAAGTGCCACATCAACGTAGCAACTGCTTCAACCATGTCGGTATACCCCGCACAGTTTGTTGCTACCTAAAAGATATCCCCCAGATCCAGGTTAGGATCTATGAAACTCCCAAAACAGGCCCACAATATTAAATCAGACAAAGCAAACAATTGAAAACATACGAGTGGTCTAATCCTAAGGTACACCTCACTTTTAAAGTATCCCCAGCAGAGTCGCCAGTTCTGCGATCGGTGGAAATAGAACTGACTGTTTAAAGCTGGTTCGCGAAATGTCGCGGAAGCAAGAGTCGCCACCGTCTTTTATGTTCTCCAACAAGGAAAGGACAAAAGCACAGCAAAATTCCTTTTCGAGATGTTTCTCGGTTCGGGAGGTAGATTTATAGAAAGGGAAGGTGTTAGCACCCTTTCTATCCATGGTTATCCACGGGCTCTTAGGTACTTGCTCTTATGCTTTCAAAAATGGTTTGCTTTTCAAATGTGCGTGAGTTTTGAAAAAGTTTCATTGAAAAATTTCTAAGTAACTCTTGTATCTGTCCTCAAGAGTGTAGAAAAATTTGTTTTGAAATTTTTTAGAAAGTGTCAGTGTGAAAAGTATTTTTGTTTTTTTAGAAAGAGAGCAAGTACCCATGAGTCATCTACCTACCCTAAGGAATTAGGCTGTGTAAGAGTCCTTTGGACAGTACTATCCCACTATTGAGAGGTAGGTAGCACCATCGTTGGAGGTATTCGGGTCAATTCGATTGTATGGACAGTGTGGTCACCAAAGCAATGGTAGGACGCCTTAGCGGTAACCCTAATGTCCTAGATCCTTTTTATCCGAGGCAACCGTTTCGAGGCAACTGGATCTTTAGATAGGAGGGCGACCTCTAAAACACCCTATACTTGATGACCACGTTCGAGGAAACGAGTGAGGCGTACCCTAGGAGTGGCATGTGCTTTGTGTGTTGTTTTCATGTTAACATTTATCTTTGATCATGCAATTGTGAGCTACGAGTTGTTTTTAATTTTCATACATTCTTTCATGCGTATTAACAGTTAGGAGTGCGGAAAATAAATACGGAAATATGAATCTACGCTATTACAAGGCGCGGGTCCATACATCGCCAAAAACAAAAAAAAATCCGTTTTGATAAAGTGCGGAAAGTGAAGAAAGCGGTAAACCTAATTACTATTACATTCTTGGAAGCAGTTACATAAGTAATCAAATAAATAATAACGCGCAAAAAGAAATTTAATCAAGACGTCCTAGGGTTTTGACCCTTTTGAGCAATTATGAGTTTTTGTCCTTTGCTTTTAATTAAATTAAAATTAAACCTAATTATTTAATTAATTATTTACAAGAAAGATGTTTTTTGTGTTTTTTAATAAAAAGAAAAAAAGGAAATTAAAAATCAAAAGAAAACCCTAATTCTAAATTATTTTACTTATTATAAAAAAATGTCAAAGTTAACCTAATTAACTAAATTAATTAATTTACATTTTATGTACAAAATAATAATAATTAATAAATAATAATAATAAGAAAATATGATTGGAAATTGTCAAACCCTAATTCTATATAATTTTTATTTATTGAGAAAAAGATTAAAATTAAACCTAAATTAAACTAAATTAATTGTTAGTATTTATTTACAAAAATAAATTAATGATGAAATTAATGAAATTAATACATAATAATAAATATTATAAATATTTGAGTTTCTGAATTTATTATAAAAAATTAAGTTGTTAGGTTAATTAAATAATAATAGTAAAAAAGAAATTATAATGAAAAGAAAATAAAATAAAAAGTAACAAAAACCATGGGGGGTTTGATGGCCCAAGTGGAGGTTTGATTCAGAAATTCTGGCCCAATAGCACAAGCCTTTGCTGACTTTTGGAATTGCCTGGAAGCACGTTGACTAGGGAGTATGGTGTTCATCTATCCCTGGCCTTTGGATCATTGCTTGAAGCCACATGGCAGGCTGGAACATGAGTCATATGGTGGAACCTTTGATGAGTGCTGCACATGAACGCTTTAGAAAAAATATGAACAATTATATGGGGGACCTGGGAATCGAACCCAGGTCCCAATGATGCACAACCAGCGCACCTAACCACTCCACCATCTGCGTGCGTTTGTAAACATAATGATCAACAAATATAATATATGAAAAGTAATAACCATGTTGGACACAATGAAAAAACGCGCGTAGGTTTGAATCCACCAATAGCCGGCCACCAGCTCATCATCTTCTCCATTTACCTGAAACAAAATAAAGAGATAGCGGGGGTTTTTAACCCCCACAAACTGGAAAAGAGAAAAATAACGATTAGGGCTATAGGTAATATAAAAAGGGCGCGATGGTTGGGTTGAATTCGTCTGGCCTTGACGAATTCAACCATATATGTCTCAAGGTCCAATTTTTCTGTATGTGCAAAGCCCTAAAATCCGAGCTTCGAAACCCTAGGTTGCTTCAATGGTGTTTTTCAATTCACAGCACCATAATCAAATAACATTATACCAATAGCTTCAGGATGTTCCTATTAACACAAATCAACCCAAAAAATAGATTAAAAGTGCATGAATAATGATATGCAATTATGGAAAAATATTCAAACCGTGGGACTTGTTGTGAACGATTCTGTTAGCTTCAAGGTTCGAATTTTATTGCAAATTGTTTCTGGAGATGTCAGCAATGTATTGGAAACAAGAAAAGGGTTCGAATCATCCTGCAAATGAGAATTCAGTTTTCAAATTTTCTTCAACTTTTGGAATTTGGTTATGGGGTTTTACAGCAGCTTGCACATTCCCAGGAATCGGGTTAGGTTTCTTGCATATATGGGAAGGGAATTAGGTCAACCTTAGGCCCAAAAATCTATTGCATTCATGTTTCATTATGTGATTGCCAATCAAATCTTTTTCAACCTTTTTCTTTGATAAAACCTTGCCAATCATGGAGATTTTGATGTCCTTGATGTGTACACGAATTGCCAGCTTGCGTAAGTGTATTTGCATCACAAAAAGATTTGAAACCATATCTTTTGAATTTTCCTACAATTAAATTAATTAAATGAATTATTAATCAATTAAAAATCCAAATAATTAATAAAAATAAGAAAATAATTCAAATTAATCTCAATGGGTCGTGCATAAGCCTTGGGTAAAGATTCAAGAAGGAATTTGAGGCCCATTAGCAAAAATGAAGTGTTTTAGGCAAAGTTGACTTTTGAAATTGACCAAAAATTTCCCAACTTCTCCAATGCATATCTTGATCAAATTTGAAGCTATGAACATGTTCTTGGACATTTTGGAAAGGTATTGAAGTCCTATAACCAATGCTTTTGGTCCCATGTCATTTTGATTTACCAATCTCAAGTTATGGTCTTTGACTTAAAGTGCCTTTTTGTTGACTTTTGAAATTGAACTATAATGTAGAAATTGATAACCTTTTGTGGGAGCATTTATTGGACTTGGAATGTGAAGATGAGTTGTAGGAAATGTCATCCCCTTAAAAATGAGCATTGGATGGGATTTTTCTGATGAACCATGAAAAAGTTATGCCTTGGTCAAGTTACAGTTGACTTTTCAGCTGTCCCAAAATAGAAACTTTTTGCATCTTGAGGATTTTTGAGCCATGCTTGTAGAATCATGATCAAGACTTGATCAAATGATGATTGTGGCTTCAAAATAAGATGTTGACCAAAAATTTTGACTTTTGTCTGCCAAATGACCATTTTGCCCCTGCAGTTGATTGTGAAGCAATTAGGGCTTTTGACTGTGCAACTTGATGCTGTGAGCCTTGAGACTTGACATGTAGGTGCTTGGCAATGTATATAGGCCTATGAGACTTGATTGAGCCCTTTAAAACCTCAATTTCATTGCAAGAACCAAAACCCAAATTTTGACTGTGTTAGGAGGCAATTGGACTGTGCAACCCTTGGGAGATTTTGAACCATTTGGAGATTGATCTTGACACATCTTGAAGAATATGGGAGGGCAAATTTTGGGGTACAACAATAACCTACAAAACAGGAACAAAGATGAAGATCCAAAATCCTTGAAATGGTTAGTGGATGCATATGATGCTTCATGATGTCCATGATGTTATGCACAAGTATATATGTACAAGCAAATCACACAAGTTCCTAGTTTCAGGCTTGCATGGGGTTTCATAGGTAAGTACCCTATTGAAGTTTAGTTGGCTCAACCTGTCCTAGAAATAGTAACCGGGTTCTAAGGAGCTCAATATCACTGGATTGTTTCCTTGTTCATTGTTTCAATTCAGCCTCTTTACTGGCGACCAAAATATTCCAAGGAACCAACCCTCAATGAGTGTAGTATCGAGTATCTACCAACTTCGGACTTCACCAAATCCGGTCATCTCACTACATCCTAAAAGGCCAAGTTGGTCAAGTAAAGGTTCTAAAAGTCCATTAGTGCTTCATGACATCACTCAGCGTCCCCGTATTCTCTTTGATTGACTCAAAGGCTACCAGTACCCACAAATATGTCGCACTAATATAGCTATTGCTTAGACCATGTCGGTATACCCTGCACAGTTTCCACAACGTATTGCTATTTACCTATGAATGTTTCCCAAATCCGGGTAGAGGATTCAAACCCAAACAATAGAACCAAAGTGTAAAGCAAACAAGTCAAGCAAGATAAGCATGTAAAGGTGATCTAAAACCCTAAGGTAACCCCACTTTTATATTTTTCCCCAGCAGAGTCGCCAGTTCTGTGATGCGGTGGGAGAACTAACTTGAGGTTTTGCGTTTGTGTTCGCAAATGTTGCGGTTTAACAAGAGTCGCCACTGACTTTTCTTTTATCCAAAAGGAAATGTAAAAAAAGCACAGGAAAGACCTTTAAGATTGTTTTTGGGTTTGAGGGGTAGATTATGAAAAGGGAAGGTGCTAGCACCCTTTTCATCCATGGTTTTCCATGGGCTCTTAGTTACTTGTTTTAGATCACTTGCTTTGCTTTTTCAATTGTTTGAAATGGTGCTTTGTGTGGTTTTGAAAGTATTTTGAAAAGAGACCTTTGTTTAGGCAATCTTTGTAATGATTCTTGTTTGTAAGAATGTATACAAAGATGTTTGTCTTTTGAAAAATGTTTCAATGTTTTGAAAGTTGTTTGGAAATTGTTTTGAAATGTGTATGTGTTTGTTTGAAAATAGCAAGGATTGTTTGAAAGAGGTCAAAGAACTAGGAGTTATCTACCCTACTCAAAAGTCTTTCCTATACATTTTTATTCCTTTGATGTTGTTGACCTACTATTGTTTTAGTAGACAACCCTATCTTTGGATGTTAAACGGGACGGGCGTGGGTCATCGTATGACCATGATAGCAATATTGCCAAGTATCTTAGCAAGTTTTGAGGGACTAAGATCTTCTTTGTTTAGGCAACCAAGATAGCGTCATCGAGGGACTATGATCTTTTTGTTTTGATTGATTTTGCCAAGATACCTAGCATGCATACCATGGCCATGTTTTAAGGCAACCAAGTGGATGAAACCCTAGGGGTGCTTGTGTGCAAGGTGTTGTAATTTTTCATGCATTTTTGTCTTGTATTTAGGTCATGCTATTTGTTTTTATTTTTGTCTTATCATACAAACCCTAATTTACTAAACATGTATATAATGCGATAAATTGCGTAAAGTAAATCTAAGCTATTACAACAATATTATGGGAGGGGGATACAAGTTTTGAATGGGGAATATTGCTCAAAATAAAACCCTAATATACTATTACAACCCAATTGAATTTATTGTACAATAAATAAATAAATAATTATTTAAATATGCAATAAAATTTAAATATGCAAAAAATGTTTTTGTAATTGTTTTATGTATGAAAAAATAAAATTGTTTAAGTCCTAAAAATAAGAAAAAATAATATTATTATTTTTGAAAGGGGAAACCCTAGTTTTATTTTAAAAGAAAATATTGTTTTCTAATATTTTTTTTATTCATTTATATACAAGAAAAATAATAAAAATATTATGTATAAATATTAAAATTAAAATATGTGAGAAAATAATATTTTATGTGTATAATATAATAAAATAAAATATTTAAGTATTTTTATTATTATTTACAAGTTTATTTAAGAAAATAAGTTTTATAAACCTAATAAACTATTTTTATGCCAAAAAAATAATAAAAATAATAAAATAAAATGCAAAAAATTAAGAAAATATTTTTATGATTTTATAATGTTCAGAAAATAAATAAATGCAAGTCAAAATATCAAATATGCAAAAAATATAAAAAAAATAAAAGAAAATGCAAAGGGGGGGTGCAGAAGTAAAATTGGGGTGCAAAAAGTAAAGACAACAAGCCCAAGCCCAAGCTAACTTCGTCCCTGACCTCCAGACAACAAACACGCGTGTTTCCTCTTCAACTTGTATCTCTTGCATACGTGCATGAAAACAAAATCTTGCAACATGAAACTTGTAGCATGTTAACTCACAATTCTAATGATATAAAAAACATGACCTAACTCTAAAAGATCAAGGAGAATTTTAATGGCCCTAATTTCTGACCTAGTTTTTTCAGCATGTTCAACATCCAAATACTCTTAGCTCAGTTAATATTAATGGAATCTATGCATATGTACAACTTAAGCATATTGATGACTACATTTTTGCTTCACAAACCTAAGCTTAAGGATGCCTAAATAGAGAGATAGAAACTTGACAAATACCTTGTTCAGTTGAGTTTGGATATGGCAATGTGGGAACTTTGAGTGAGGCCTGAAGTTCTTGTGAGCTTCCTTGAAGTCCCCTCAACCTTTTCCAATGCTTAGCTGGTCTTGTAGATGGCTAAAACTCCTTGCACGAGTCAACCTGCAACCTTGCAAAATGAAAATGGTGAAGTGTGAAACTGAGCTCATAGTTGCAAGACAGGGGCCTGGATAGTTTGGATGTGATGTATAGAATGTGTTTGAAGTGTTTCAAAGCAAAACGCACGAGCCAATATTGTTTTGGCAAAGGTTCTGCAGAAGATGCCCTGTTTGGGCAGGAACTTGAGTTTTTTGTGTTTTAGAGTGTTTTGGAGGTTGTGAATTCGTGTTTCTTGCTTGTTAAAATGTTCTGAGATTGTTTGAAATGATGTCAAGGCTTGATTTTATCAGATACACCACTTCTATTGACTTTTGCAAGTTTCTTGCTTTTGAAGAAAAGTTGGAAGTGACAATGCCAAAGCCTGTACAGGCTTGCTTGCTAGCTGCACATAGTTGGTACAAGTTACCTGATATTTGTGGATATTGTTTGCAGCAAAAGATTAGGTCCATGGCTCAAGATTTGCAAAGTTGGAAAAAGCAAGCTTTATCAAAGTAGCAATGTGAACTTTATGCCATTTTTGGATTAATTCAATGTGCAATGCTTCAAAAGTCAGAACAAGGCCATTATCCAATGTGTTTGCATTTAATTATAGAGTGTAGAAAGTATTAAGACCTGTAATACCAAGTACAAGCATGTTTGAAACTGATTTGCAACTTGTAACATGGTGAAAATGCCTTGAACAAAAGTGATAATTTGCCATTTTCATTTCTTCGATTCTCCCTAACCATAAATGATCTTGGCGAGTTCTTGGACATTTTAGAAAGCTTGTAACATTCTCTACAATCCATATTTTAAATGAATTTTGATATACCTCTTAGAACTAGGTGAAAAGTTGCCATGAGGTTAGGTCAAAAATCTGCCTAAACTAGGGCAAAATTTCACTAAATTAAAAGGTTTATGGACCCTTATTCACAAAATCATAACTTGATATCCAAGCATATTTTGGGAAAACTTTGTGAATCAAAGTTGTATATTTCCTGGAGGACTACAACTTTCATGTTGGAAGTTTTCCTTGAATCCAATTTCATCATGGTGAAAAAGTTGTGGAAAGTTGGGAAAAAATAAGAAATTTCCATAACTTAGAAAAATTCTAAGTTATGAAAAATTTCAAATTAAAACCCTAATTTTCAAAATTAGGTTTCTTGGTCAACAAGTTTCACATTTTTACATATCTTGATGAGTTTTGACCCTTGGCACTTGATTTTGTCCAAAAAGTCAAAGTTTGACTTTTTAGTGCACAGTTGACTTTTGATCAGTTGACTGCAAAATTCATCTGTCAATCCAATGTAGTGTACCCCAAAATTTGCCCTCCCATGTTTCTCAAGACATGCCAAGATTAAACTTCAAGTTGCTCAAGTTGCTCAAGTTGGCTCAAGAGTTGGACAGTCAAATCACCTCTTAAGGCAATCAAGTCAAAATTAGGGTTTTGTGTTGCACTAAGGTCCTCATATCCAAATGGCCCCAAGTTCTTCCCAATGTCCTAATATGTTCTCAAGTTCATCCATGTCAAATTTCAAGCCTTGCAGAGGAAGTTTGGTCAGTCAACTGCTCAAGAGGCCCAAAAATCCACTGTGCTAGGGCAAAAGTCAACTGTGACCCAAATACAGTCAAACCTCAAGATTTTTTTGTCAACATTCTCATTTTGAAGGATAATTCATCATTTGATCAAGGTTTGATCATGATTCATCAAGGATTGCTCAAGATTCATCAAGATTCAAAAGTTGCTAAATTAGGGTTTTTTAGGAAAAGTCAACTCAACTTTGACCAAGCATAACTTTCTCATACTTTATGATAAATCACCCATCCAAAGCTCATTTTGAAGAAGATGAAATTTCCTACAATCCATATTCACATCCCAAGATCAATAAATGCTCTCACAAAAAGTTACAAATTTGGACATTATAGGTCATTTTTGAAAGTCAACAAAAACACCTTTTTTCCAAAGCTTATAACTTGAGCATGGAACATAAAAATGAGATGATACAAAAAGGGTTGGTTAGAGGACATCACAAGGTTTCTAAAAAGTCCAAGAACACCTTCAAAAGTTCAAAATTGAAAAAGTTATGCATTGTTGAAGTTAGATAATTTTCCAAATTTGCCAAAAGTCAACTATCCTCAAAACTCCAATTTTTGACAAAAGGGCCCACTTTTTTCCACTTGATATGGTCTTGTCTTGCCACACACGTGTCCCATACTTAATTTCACGACCATTCATTTATTTTTCTATGTTATTTTATTTTTATTGATTTAATTCATTTTAAATCAATATTAAATCAAATAAAATCTAAAAATTGATGTAAAGGGATCTTTGTGATTTGTACAACTTGCAATTATCATTATTCATCAAATCAATTCGTATCAAGACTCATTCAAGCATAAAAAAATCAGATTTGGCCTATTTTTGGAAACATGTTAATGGTGATCAAAATCCAATCTTGATTCTTCAATGCACTTGGATTATAGCCCATATTTTGACATAAACTCATTCCATTATATGCACACAAGCAAGCCAGACCTAATACACGCCCAAAGCTCTGCAGAAATGGCAAAAACAAGTTTGTGAAAAACCTTGAAAAAGTGGAGATCGATTTTTGGTTTAGAGGCATTTTTAGACCAAAAGCTCAACACTACTCCCTTCCTTGATATCCAGTGGAGCTATACCAATCAAAACCAAGCCTTTTCATTGCCTAAAACTCATTGTAAGTCTCCACGGACATTGCCCTGGACATGATATCATGAAGTCATTTTCTTGCATCCTCTTGCCAATTTTCTTGTACATTCATACTTACCATTCAATTTCCATTGATTCTGCAATATTTGATTTTATTTTTGTGGCTTCTAACCCCGTATCCAGAACCTAGGGTTCTTGTTCTTGTTTTTAGGCGTTTTTTATGCAGGTAAAATTAAGGCTAATGATAGGTATAGGAATGATCAGGGGAGAGAGACGATTGCAATGATGATTTCCATAAGCGTTTATATGGCCTGTAGCTCTTGATAAGATGGCGCTATGGATTTAGTTGCGGACTAAAATCCGCAGGTAAATGAACCAGTCTTCGTTGAAGAAGACGAAGACGTGGCTGGCATCCATTGGTTCATTTGAATCATAGCGCGTTTTTTTTTTTGCAGGGTATAATTGATTGTTTTAAATATATTATTTGTGTCTTATTCCAATAACGAATGAAGCAGTTTGGTTGAGTGGTTGGAGCGCTGACATGTGATCATTGGGACGTGGGTTCAAATCCCAGGTCCCCCAAAACTTTATTTGATTTTGTTTTTCAGGTATTCATGTGCAACGTTCCAAGCGTGGTTCACCAAATACCTCCAGATCCCAATCGCCAAGTGGCTTCAGGCCAAGATCCAATGAACCAGGCTGATGGACCACCATGGACTAAAGTCAACCAATGCATACTGGAGTGGAAAAGTCAATGAAGGCCAACGTGTTGGGCCTGGAAAATTGCCATTTCCACCACCAAATTAAGCCCAGCACCCCCCTGAGTATTCTTTACATTTTATTTTCTTTTCCTTATTCATTTATTTTATTATTATTATTATTACCTTAATTAATTAATTAACCCATTAATTTTTTCATAAAAAATCAGAAAACAACAAAAAAGATTTTTATTAATTCCATTAATTTTATTATTTATTTTTGTAAATAACAATTAATTAATTTATTTAGTTTAATTAGGTATAATTTTAATATCTTTTGCATTAAATTAAAATTAGTATAGAAATTAGGATTTTTATTAACTTTTTAATCACTCTTATTTTATTCCCTTAATTAACATAAAAACTCAAAAATATTTTCATTTAATTAATTAATTCAATTATTAATTTAGACTAATTTTTAATTCAAAAAAATAACAAAATATGCTTTATTTAATAAAAAAGGGGTCAAAACCCTAAGAACACTCCGATTCAATTTTTCTCGCGCGCGAATTATTTTGATCCATATTTCAATTTTGTAACTGCTCCTGGAATGTAATAGTTTTGGACTTAGGACTTTATTTATTTATTTATCGCTTTTATTTATTTTTCGCAATTTAATTTCAAGGGTTGTTTTTGGCGATGTAAATACCCGACGCCTTGTAATAGTTTAGATTTAATTTCTGCAATTTAAATTCCGCAACTATACACTGTTAGATGTTTGATAATAGGGAATGCATGACAAGATCAAATGTATGAACTTAAAATCAACATAGCTCACCATTAACATGTACAGATAAAAATTAACCGAAATAACACACTCGCACATGCCACTCTTAGGGTACGCCTCACTTGGTTGCCTCGAACGTGGTCATTGAGTATAGGAAGTTTTTAGAGGTCGCCCTCTTGTCCAAAGATCATAAGTTGCCTCGAAACGGTTGCCTCGGATAAAATGATCTAAGACATTAGGGTTACCGCTAAGGCGTCCTAACATTGCTTTAGTGACCACACGTCCCTTAATCGAATTGACCCGAAAACTCCAATGACGATGCTACCTACTCCTCAATAGTGGGATAGCATTTTCTAAAGGACATTTGTACAACTTAATTCCTTTTTGAGTAGGTAGATGGTTCTTAAGTACTTGCTCTTTTTAAAAACAAAAACAAAACTTTTCGCACTTACACTCCTTTCAAACAAAAAACTCTTCTCAAACCCACAAACACAAAGAAAAGCAAACTTTTGAAAACATAATGAGCAAGTACCTAAGAGCCCGTGGATAACCACAGATAGAAAGGGTGCTAACACCTTCCCTTTCTATAATCTACCTCCCGAACCCGAGAAATATCTCAAAAAGGAATTTTTCTGTGCTTTTGTCCTTTCCTTGTTGGATAAAATAAAAGAAGGTGGCGACTCTTGCTTAGCGCGACATTTTGCGAAAAAACAAACGCAAAACGCAAACCAGCATTCCAAAACAGTCAGTTCTATTCCCACCGATCACAGAACTGGCGACTCTGCTAGGGAACTTAATAAGTGAGGTGTACCTTAGGATTAGATCACTATGTTTTCAATTGTATGCTTTGTATGCTTTAAATTTGTGGGCTTGTATCGGAGTTCTATAGATCCTAACCCGGATCTGGGGATACCCTTTAGGTAAGTAGCAATAAACTGTGAGGGATCTGTCCGGCGTAGACCGACACGGATGAAGCAGTAGCTACGTTGGTGTGACACCTTGGTCTGTACCGATATCCCTTGTGTTGGAACGAGCAGAATATGGGTCTTCTAAGGAGTCATTAAGCACCAACTGACCTTAGAACCTTAAATTGACCAACTTGGCCATAGAACAGTAGCAGTATGCTACACTCATTGAGACTAAACTCTCGCGATGATTCCGGCCGCAAGAAAAGGTTGCTAAACTGGAATTATGATTGATTGAGGGTAGTCAGTGATATTGAGATCCTCTAGAACCAGGTTACTATTTTTTAGGACAGGTTTAAACCAACTGAACTAAAAGAGGGTAGTACCTAAGCTCCATGCCAGCCTGAAATCTAAGGGCTCTTTTGTGTGACTTGTATGCCTTTACCATGTTTGCCTTTTGTGGATACTTGTGGTGTGCCTTTACCATGACATCATAACATCATAACATTGCATACATTTTGCATAAGGACTAACCTATTTCAAAGACAAGAGGGTTTCATCTTCTCTTTGTTTTATAGGTCATCATGATGCCCATTCGTAGGAATACTATTCGGATCAACTTTGTCCAAGTGCCTACCCTGCTTAAAGAGTTGGTTGTCAGGATACCAGACACTACTTCCTTCATCAGGAAGCATGGTTCTCTTCTCAGTTTGGTCACTTCAAAATTGGACGAACAAATGATGAGTGTCTTGGTCCAGTTTTATGATCTGCTATACCATTGCTTCACCTTTCAAGACTTCCAGCTGGTTCCTACGCTGGAAGAGTTCTCTGAGTTGCTTGGTATCTCTATTTTGGAGCAGACTCCATTTACTGGTTGGGAAAAGACTCTTAAGCCCGAAGAAATTGTTGCAGCCCTTCACTTGACCAAGGAGGAGGTAATGGCCAACTGGGAGACTAGAAGTGAAGCTAAGGGTTTTCTAACTAAGTTTTTGGTTGACAAAGCTAATTACTTCTGGGACAGCTTAGACTTCAAGGCGTACGAGGATATTCTAGCTCTCTTGATTTATGGTCTGGTATTGTTTCCAAATCCTGACACTTTTGTTAATATTAATGCCATAAAGATCTTCATCTCTCAGAACCCTGTACCCACTCTCTTGGGTGACATCCTTCATCAGCTCTATGCTCGTACTGCCCGAAAGCAGGGAACTTTGATGTGCTGTGCTCCTTTATTGTCGAGGTGGTTTATTTTGCACCTCCCTAAGTCTGTACTGAAGAACAAAGAAGGAATGGGTTGGGCTTATAAGGTGATGTATCTTTCTAATAACGATATTATCTGGACTCTCAAAGGCTTGGATGAGGTGACTGTCATTGATCGCTGTGGAGAGTATCCTAATGTTCCATTGATCGGAACCCATGGAGGGATTTCTTATAACCCATGCTTAGCTCTCCGTCAGTTTGGAAGAGCCAGAAGAGAAGGGTCTCATGAGATGTTGATGCCTCATATCATCTTTGATTTTCAGGGAGATAGCAACGAGTTGCGTCGTAGATTCATCAGGGCTTGGGACAGAGCTCACCAATCTGACCCACATGAGTTGGGACCAAAAACTTCTCTGCCAATGGAGCCATATCTCAGATGGGTCCGCATTCGTGCCCAGAAGCTAGGTATGCCATATGAAGATGTCAGGCCTGTTACTCTTGAAGTTGCTAATGAGGAGGGGGGTTCTTCCAACCATTCTCCACCCTTATATTCCCACTGATATTGGGGCACTGAAGAGGTCCTGGATGCAATTGAGGGATGAACGGGATTCCTACCGATAGAGGTTCAATGAACAGGAGCAGAAAATCCAAAAGCTGACTCAACAATTGGAGAATGAGCGGATTCTGAATGATTATGTCCGCACTGAGAAGAAGAGACCATGGGAGAATTGATGGACCTTTGATGATTTCTTTTACAGTTTTTATTTACTTTTCAGTATTTCCATTCTTGTAACGCCTAAGGGCAATTTGTTGAACAATTTAAATTTTGAAGTTTAAATCTAATAAAGTGTGTTTCCTTTCTTGTTTACAAATTTGAATCCCGATTGTCTTTGAAATCATAAATCATACGCATTCCATCCCATGCACTTCATAAACAGGTACCCTTTACAGGTCTCTTATCTTCTTCGCTGTTTAATTCAACAATCATCATGTCTGTTGAACCTTCCACCGAGCAAGCTATCAAGGCCCTCCAGGCCCAGAATGCCCAATTTCAGGAGCTGTTCATGAATCTAGCCAAGGGTCAGCATGACCTGAAGACCTTGATTCTGAAGGAGAAAAAGAATAAGAAGAAGAAGAGGACCATCCTGTTCAATACTGGACGCAGGTTTGGAAACGGGCTGCAGAATGAAGTTGATCTGACCACCTCATCTGGAGGGAAAGATAGTCCACAAGAAAGGAGGGCTCCTAGACCTATGGTCTCCGACAATGAGACGGACTATGATGAAGAACAGTATCCTCCTGCTGAGGATAAATACAAACAACTAGAAGACCGTTTGAGCGCTATGGAAATTCAGAAGGTGCCCGGTCTAGACTTCGGAGATCTGGGTCTATCCTCTGGGGTGATGATTCCCCATAAATTCAAGGCACCTGCCTTTGCCAAATATGACAGAGTTTCCTGTCCAAAGCTGCACCTCCGGTCATATGTGAGGAAGATCCAGCCTTACATTGCTGATAAGAACTTGTGGATCCATTTCTTTCAAGACAACCTCTCAGGGACTCAGCTTGAGTGGTTCTATCAGTTGGACGGAGCCAGTATCCGTAGCTGGGAAGATTTGGCTACTGCATTCTATAGTCAGTATCAGTATAACTCCGACCTTGCTCCTACTCGTACCCAACTCCAGGGTATGTCAATAGGAACGGGTGAAGGATTCAAAGAGTATGCTCAAAAGTGGAGAGACCTTGCCGGAAGGGTGCAACCACCTTTGGTTGATCGTGAACTTGTTGATATGTTTCTGGGGACCCTGTCTGGTCCATTCTTTAATCATCTGATTGGAAGCTCTTCAGCTGGGTTCACAGATCTTATTTTGACTGGTGAGAGGATTGAAGCTGGTATTAAGGCTGGGAAGATACAGAAGGGTGCCGCATCGAGCACCGAGAAGAAACCGTTTAAGAAAGAGTCCAGTGTTGTCTACAGTTCGAGAAGATAGAATAGACCTGAACACCGCCAAGCTGTCAATGCGGTTGTTATTTCAAAACCTGCTGGTGCTCCTTAGCATCATAATTAACAAAAGGACGAGAGACCTCGAAGGCAATTCACTCGTCTCAGCATGACTTTGTCTCAGATTCTGCCACAGTTGCTGAAGACCAATCTGGTGACTCTAAAAGAAGCTCCGAAGAATCCAAGTACCACGTCACCAAAGTACAACCCTAATGCCCGCTGCGCTTTTCACTCTGATAGCCCGGGGCATAATACAGATGATTGTTGGGTTTTGAGGAACAAGGTGCAAGACCTAATTGATGCAAAGGAGATTGAGTTTGAGGCGCCCGAGAGGCCTAATGTTGTGACTGCTCCCATGCCCAAACATGGAGTAAATGCTGTAGAGGAAGACTTGTTTGTAGTTTCCGTGGATGATATTGTTACCCCTCTGATGACTGTAAAAAAGAACCTGTTGCTAGCCGGTTTATTTCCAGGCTGTGGCGAAGGTTGCCATATGTGTTATGTTTTACCTACTGGTTGCCCATTTCTGAAGTCAAGTATCCAAGACCTGATGGATAATAAGGAGATCCTGTTTGAGAAGACTGTTGTTCCCTCCATTCCTACTGAAGAAGTTGCCATCATTACCATTTTCAACAATTCTTCCAAGGCTCCCTCGAGGAAGCCTGTTAAAATTACATCTACTCCGAAGATCGCACCTGTGATCATCACTGTTCCGGGGCCCATCCCCTACACCTCTGACAAAGCTGTCCCTTGGCACTATGGGGTAGATGTTTATGTTCTAGGAGTTAAGCAAGAGTTGGATGCTGACACCGGCGTCAGCAACATTACTGGGCCCGCTAAAGTCACCCGTAGCGGTAGACTTTTCTCACCTGATATTACTCTACCAGCTGTCCGAAGACCTGTTGTCATTACACCTGCAAGTGTACCTACTGCCGTTCCTGATCAAGTTCCTATCCTTACCCCTGTCGACGAGTCATCTAATGCTCGGGGCAAAGGTTTCACCACTGATGTGCCTGCCCAGACGGAGGCACCGAAGACCATTACTGTTGAAGCTTCCAAACAGGAAATGGAAGAGATCCTGAAGATTATTAAGAAGAGTGATTATAACGTAGTTGAGCAGCTGGGGAAAACCCCATCCAAGATTTTTATGTTGTCACTGTTGTTGTGTTCAGAGGCCCATGCCAAGGCTCTGATTACCTTCCTGAAGTCTGCCCACGTGCCACAAGAGACATCAGCTGATCAGTTTACCGATTGTGTGGCCAATTTAGCTGCTGACAATGGTTTGGGTTTCTCCGACGCTGATTTGACTGCTAAAGGGAAGAACCATAATGATGCTCTGCATGTCTCCATTGAATGCAGGGGCACTACTCTTGCACATGTATTGGTTGACACTGGTTCCTCACTGAACGTCTTCCCCAAGAAAGCTCTAGACCGGTTGGATTGCGAAGGGTTAGAGTTAAAGCCAAGTAACATCATTGTCAGGGCCTTTGACGGGTCTAAAAGGATGGTGCATGGTGAGGTTGAAATTCCAATTAAAGTTGGCTCTCAGGTCTTCAATTCTACATTCTACATGATGGACATTCGGCCATCCTATTCTTGTTTGCTGGGTCGTCCATGGATCCACAAAGTCGGGGCCGTAACCTCAACGCTCCACCAGAAGCTGAAGTACACGGTCAGAGGGAAGATTGTGATAGTTCAAGGGGAGGAGGAGTACATGGTCAGCCACCTCAATTCGTTCCGATACATAGAGATGGATGGGGAGTTCATTGATACCCCATTTCAGCACTTTGAAGAGGTTCCTCAGACACTGGCATTAGCTGAGACTGTGGTTGAAGATTCTCCCATGAAGATAGCTTCCTTAAAGGATGCTCGGGCTGTTATTGAGAAGGGTGAGTGTGCAAATTGGGGCTGACTTCCTGATTTTACTCAGAAGACTAACAAGTTTGGTTTGGGTTTCACTGCAGAAGCTCAAAGGGCTATTCGAAGTGCAAGGATTGGAAGACCTCATGTGTTCATCAGCAACTCGAGAGTAAATGCCATTGAAGATGATGTGGAAGAGTCTGAATTCGACAGTTGGATCTATCCTACGACCAACGGTGGACCAAGCAACTGGACAGAAAAGGACTTCATCCCTATTACTTTTGTTACCCAGTAATAAGCTCTTTGTTTTGAATTTGTAACAGACAATGTTTTGAAACTTTATGGCCCGGTGTCTTACCTGGGGCACCGTGGCTTCATTTGTGAGGGCTTTTGTGTGTCATTGTCATATATCATTAATAAAAGCATTGGACGTTTTTTGCATTTCAAAATTTTGTGCTCTTTGTTTTTTATTATATATTGCAAAACAACTATTTTACACACACTCACATATACAGGTCCACATCCACTCTGGATCTCACTGGTAACGACTTTGCTACTGCCAGTTATGACTTCGAAAATCCGATCAACTTAGCCAAAGACAAAGGTGAAGATGATTGCGAAGTGCCGGGTGAACTTGCAAGACTGCTACTCCAGGAAGAGAGGGCCATTCAGCCACATGAAGAGCCAGTGGAAACAGTGAATCTGGGTACTGAAACAGACAAGAAGGAAGTCAAGATCGGTGCAAATCTGGAGCTTAGTGTGAAGCAGCGGTTGATTCAGATGCTGCATGACTATGTTGAGATCTTTGCCTGGTCTTACGAAGATATGCCTGGGTTGGATACTGACATTGTGGTTCATCGCCTGCCTACCAAGGAAGACTGCCCTCCGGTAAAACAGAAGGTTTGCCGTATGCGCCCAGAGATGTCTGAGAAAATCAAGGCCGAAGTTATGAAACAGTTTGATGTCGATTTTCTAGCAGTGACTTCTTACCCTCAATGGGTTGCCAATGTGGTTCCGGTACCGAAGAAAGATGGTAAGGTTCGAATGTGTGTTGACTACATGGACTTGAACAGGGCAAGCCCTAAGGATGACTTCCCTCTACCTCACATCGACGTTCTAGTTGACAATACTGCTCAGCACAAGGTATTCTCCTTCATGGACGGTTTCTCCGGTTATAATCAGATAAAGATGGCTCCCGAAGACATGGAGAAGACCACTTTTGTTACTCAGTGGGGTACCTTTTTCTACAAGGTCATGCCTTTTGGGTTGAAAAATGCTGGGGCAACATATCAACGTGCCATGGTCGCTTTATTTCATGATATGATCCATCATGAGATTGAAGTATACGTCGACGATATGATTGCAAGGTCCCAGACTGAGGAAGAACACCTTGACCATCTACAAAAGCTGTTTGACAGATTGAAGTTGTACAAGCTGAGATTGAACCCGAACAAGTGCACCTTCGGGGTGAGGTCTGGTAAGCTACTGGGTTTCTTCGTGAGCGACAAAGGTATTCAAGTAGACCCTGCCAAGGTGAAAGCCATACAAGAGATGTCAGCTCCCAAGACAGAGAAGGAGGTCAGAGGCTTTCTAGGACGACTGAACTACATTTCCCGATTCATCTCTCACCTGACTGCTACTTGTGAGCCCATCTTCAAGTTACTGAAGAAAGATCAAGTGGTACGTTGGAACGATGAATGTCAGGCTGCTTTCGAAAGGATCAAAGAGTATCTCCAAGAGCCACCTATTCTAATGCCACCAGTTGAAGGGAGACCTCTGATTTTATATTTGACAGTACTTGACAACTCAATGGGGTGTGTGCTGGGGCAGCATGACGAGTCTGGCCGAAAAGAGCATGTTATTTATTACCTTAGCAAAAAGTTTACCGACTGTGAGACCCGATACTCACTGCTTGAGAAAACTTGCTGCACTTTGGCATGGGCTGCTCGCCGACTGAGACAGTATATGCTGACTCACACTACTCTATTGATATCAAAGATGGATCCAATCAAGTATATCTTCGAAAAGCCTGCCTTATCCGGAAGAATAGCAAGATGGAAAATGATCTTGACTGAGTATGACATCTAGTACACGACTCAAAAAGCAATCAAGGGAAGTGTATTGGCAGACCATTTGGCACATCAGGCAGTGGATGATTACCAGTCTATGAACTTTGAATTTCCAGACGAGAATATCATGGTAGTGACTGATTGTGAGATACCTGGACCGGATGAAGGACCCGAGGAAGGATCCCGATGGTCTATATACTTTGATGGAGCTTCAAACGCTTTGGGTAATGGCATTGGCGCTGTGATCATATCTCCTAAAGGCTCTCATACTCCATTTACCGCCCGACTATGTTTCAACTGCACCAACAACATGGAGGAGTATGAAGCATGCATCATAGGTCTTCGAGCTGCAATTGACCTAAGAATTAAGTTTCTAAGTGTCTTTGGAGATTCCGCTCTCGTGATCAGTCAGATCAAAGGCGAGTGGGATATGAAACACCCAAATCTTATTCCTTACAAGGAGTATGTGTTGACATTGCTTCCCCATTTCGAGGAGATAACCTTTGAACACTTCCCAAGAGAGGAGAATCAGTTGGCGGACGCGTTAGCTACGATGTCTTCTATGTTCAAAGTCAAATAGGACAACGAAGCTCCCCGGATTATCATAGAGAAATTGGATGAACCCGCACACTGCTGTGATCTTGAGACTGAAGAGGTAACAGAAAAGCCTTGGTATCATGAGGTTAAGAGGTACCTTGAAGCTTAGGAATACCCCGAGGGTGCATCTGTTAATGACAAGAAGTTTCTGAGGAGGTTCGCGGCGAAATTCTTCATCAGCAATGGCATACTTTACAAGCGTAACCATGATTCAACCTTGCTGCGTTGTGTGGATAAGAATGAAGCAGAAAGAATCATGACAGAGTTACATGAAGGTACTTTCGGAACTCATTCCAGTGGACATACCATGGCAAAGAAAATCCTTCGGGCAGGGTATTACTGGTCCACAATGGAAGCTGACTGTTATCAGCATTCTCGGACATGTCACAAGTGCCAGGTCTATGCTGATAAAGTGCACATACCTCCAGTCCCTCTGAACGTCTTGACAGCACCTTGGCCTTTTGCAATGTGGGGCATTGATATGATCGGCGAGATCAGACCTACGACATCCAACGAGCATCGTTTCATCCTGGTAGTAATTGATTATTTTACGAAATGGGTTGAAGAGGCTTCCTTTGCCACCGTAACCAAGAATGTCGTAGCACGGTTCATTCGGCACAACCTGATTTATCGATACGGTGTACCAGAGAGGATCATTATGGACAATGGTACCAATCTTAATAACAAGATGATCACTAAGCTCTGCGAGCAATTCAAGATACAACACCACAACTCTTCTCCCTACCGGCCGAAGATGAATGGAGCTGTCGAAGCAACAAATAAGAACATTAAGAAGATTGTGCAGAAGATGACAGTGACATACAAAGATCGGCACGAGATGTTACCGTTTGCCCTTCATGGGTACCGCACCTCAACATGAACGTCAACAGGGGCAACACCCTATTCCTTGGTTTATGGCATGGAGGCAGTCTTGCCTATTGAAGTTCAGATATCCTCTCTTCGGATCATGAAGGATGCAGGTTTGAGTGAAGACGACTGGATTCAGACCCGACTTGATCAATTGAATCTAATTGACGAAAAGAGACTTACTGCTATTTGTCATGGTCAAACGTACCAAAAACGGATGATCAAGGCATTTAACAAGAAAGTCAGACGACAAGAGTATCAAGTTGGGGACCTGGTAATCAAGCGCATTATCTTACCTCAAGGTGATCCCAGGGGCAAATGGACCCCTACTTACGAAGGGCCATTTGTGGTTAAAAACATCTTCTCAGGAGGAGCGATGATTCTAACCACCATGGATGGTGACGACCTTCCTCACCCCGTCAATGCAGACATAGTAAAAAGATACTACGCATAATCAAAGACCCGCTAGGTTGACTGGCCTAGGCAAAAATAAAGGCTTTCCGACGAACCAAAAGGGTTCGGGCAAAAATAAGGGATGAAAATGAAAAATCTGTACACTCGGCAAGTCGAAAACCTGAAAAGGCGGCTTGGGCAAAAAAGGGTATCCCGGTGGACTGAAAACCCGAAAGGGCAGTCCAGGCAAAAGTTAGGGATCAAAGCATAATACTATGTCTCATTGGATCACCTCGCATCCAGACTTCGGTATCAACTATCAGGCTCGAACGACACCAATCAATCAGATTCATCTTCAACTAAGCAACAAAGTGATGAGATGCTTGAAGATATAAAGGCAATAGCAGAGTTGGAACCCAGTGGGATTATTCACATAGCTGTTTTATTTTCTTTTCACAAATTGTATAAATTTTGTTTGTTCGGCGGCGTTCTCTTACTAGGACGTCAGCCTCTTGTACAAAAACGCCTATTTACAGGCAAACTTCAAAATCAATACAAGCTCATTTTTAGACAAATTTCAATCTGTTTTTCCTTTATCTGTTTTGTTTTGCAAAGAACGTCCAATGTTCATTTTTGATATATGCATTTGACATTAATTGCTGCTCATAAAAATTTACATGCGAAACAAAGGACGAATTACGGGTAATGTCAGAAACAGGGGCAATAAGAATTGTCCGAGCTGTCTAGTTGCTCTATCCACCAAGGTACCAAGGCAGGTTCAGCTGAAGAATGTGACCAAGATACTGTCACTCCCCGCAGAGTAAAATAGTAAGGATAGATTTCCCCACTGAGACTTGCAACCATGAACGAATCAGCAATGCTCTCCCCAAGCAGAGTTAGTCTACCATCAGCCCCGAAGAGGCTTGGTATCCCCAGAAGATCTTAATATTCCCCAACGGAGTATAAAGATATTCCCCAGCAAGCATAAGAGTATCCCCGACAGTCTTAATATTCCTCAACAGAATATAAGAATGTTCCCCGACAGAGTACAAGATATCCCCAGTGAAGTCGCCAACGCAGTCTAAAAAGGCTTCCCCGCCAGAGTTGAATCATCTTACCTAGTAGATTCTGGAAGCTTATCCCCTGCAGAGCACGAATACATCTCCCCAGCCAAATTCAGAAGGTTATCATCGCAAGAGTCTAACTGGGTTATCCTCAGCAACTTGCAACGGAAGATCATCCCCAGCGAAGTTCTTTCTATCCCCATCGGAGTTCATCATTAAAATCCCCAACATAGCTTATCAACAGAATCCCCAACAGAGTTATCGTTAAGATCTTCAGCAGAACGTCTCTTCCCCACAGAGTAATTCCCCTCGGAGTAATCTCTTCATCAGTTCATTCCCCCAACGGAATTCTTCTCTCCTATAGGTTTATCATCTTCGTTCATCATCCCCAGCGGAAACGAAGAACTCAACTCTGTTCTCCAGCAGCTCCGGGATTTATTTTCCCCAACTAAAACATCACATTTCCATACATCATGATACATGCATATACGCATCATATGAATACAATCTCATTTATTTTAAGAACATCATTGCCTGATCCATATCATGCATTGCATATGACTGACCTTTACCTTTCAGGAAAGATACAGTTAAAGTTCTCAATTACGTCGAAGACCTGACCGGTTCTTAAATCTCAATTGAATTATCCTCGGTTGAATTTCAGATAAGGTTCTCAATCTCGACAGTTTCCCTACGTCATAGTGTGGACTAGTACTATAACCTCAACGGTATACTCCATTGAGCACGAGTCAGTTCCTAGATCTTGATGTTCTCCTCCGTCATAGTTTGGACGAGTTCTATAACCTCAGCGGTATACTACGTTGAGCACGAGACAGTTCCTAGATCTTGATGAAGATGTTTCCCTACGCCATAGTGTGGACGAGTACTATAACCTCAACGGTATACTCCATTGAGCACGAGTCAGTTCCTAGATCTTGATGTTCTCCCCCGTCATAGTTTGGACGAGTTCTATAACCTCAGTGGTATACTATGTTAAGCACGAGACAGTTCCTAGATCTTGATGTTCTCCTTTGTCATAGTGTGGACAAGTTCTATAACCTCAGCAGTATACTCCATTGAGCACGAGACAGTTCCTAGATCTTGATGAAGATGTTTCCCTACGTCATTGTGTGGACGAGTACTATAACCTCAATGGTCTACTACATTGAGCACGAGTCAGTTCCTAGATCTTGATGTTCTCCTCCGTCATATTGTGGACAAGTTCTATAACCTCAGCGGTATACTCCATTGAGCACGAGACAGTTCCTAGATCTTGATGAAGATGTTTCCCTACGTCATAGTATGGACAAGTACTATAACCTCAACGGTCTACTCCATTGAGCACGAGTCAGTTCCTAGATCTTGATGTTTTCCTCCGTCATAGTGTGGACAAGTTCTATAACCTCAACGGCATACTCCGTTGAGCATGAGACAGTTCCTAGATCTTGATGAAGATGTTTCCCCCAGTTGAATTATGGACAGGTTCTTAAGACTCAGCCGAGGCATACTCTCAGTTGAAGTACAGGCAAGTTCCTAAATCTCAACAAAGTTAGACTTCCCCAGTGAAATCTTCCACAACAACAGGTATGCAAGTTCTCGCTAAGGAATCTCTTATGCGATCGAAACTCCTGCAGATGGCATATTTAAGCCCATCCTCCTACCAACAATCTCCAAATGGCATCTGTAAGCCCATTTCCGACATCACAATGCTGATACTACACCATGCGAGTGCAAATTTCTGGGCACTCTAGTGTTCAATTATCTTCCACCTTCGGATCACGAAAGCCTCGAAAGCCAATCTATATCCTCAGGTTTAAGAAAATTGAACAGGGGCAACTGTTGTACCCCAAAATTTTCCCTCCCATGTTTCTCAAGACATGCCAAGATTAAACTTCAAGTTGCTCAAGTTGGCTCAAGAGTTGGACAGTAAAATCACCTCCTAAGGCAATCAAGTCAAAATTAGGGTTTTGTGTTGCACTAAGGTCCTCATATCCAAATGGCCCCAAGTGCTTCCCAATGTCCTAATATGTTCTCAAGTTCATCCATGTCAAATTTCAAGCCTT
Organism: Vicia faba; assembly: GCA_948472305.1. Lineage (NCBI taxonomy): Eukaryota > Viridiplantae > Streptophyta > Magnoliopsida > Fabales > Fabaceae > Vicia > Vicia faba. The sequence goes on from OX451739.1 coordinate 373,154,691, forward strand.
GCAGAGGAAGTTTGGTCAGTCAACTGCTCAAGAGGCCCAAAAATCGACTGTGTTAGGGCAAAAGTCAACTGTGACCCAAATACAGTCAAACCTCAATATTTTTTGTCAACATTATCATTTTTAAGGATAATTCATCATTTTATCAAGTTTTGATCATGATTCATCAAGGATTGCTCAAGATTCATCAAGATTCAAAAGTTGCTAAATTAGGGTTTTGTAGGAAAAGTCAACTCAACTTTGAACAAGCATAACTTTCTCATACTTTATTATAAATGACCCATACAAAGCTCATTTTGAAGAAGATTAAATTTCCTACAATCCATCTTCACATCCCAAGATCAAGAAATGCTCTCACAAAAAGATACAAATTTGGACATTACAGGTCATTTTTGAAAGTCAACAAAAACACCTTTTTTTGCCAAAGCTTATAACTTGAGCATGGAACATAAAAATGATATGAGACCAAAAGTGTTGGTTATAGGACATCTCAAGGTTTCTAAAAAGTCTAAGAACACCTCAAAAAGTTCAAAATTGAAGAAGTTATGCATTGTTGAAGTTGGGCATTTTTCCAAATTTGCCAAAAGTCAACTATCCTCAAAACTCCAATTTTTGATAAAAGGGCCCACTTTTTCCACTTGATATGGTCTTGTCTTGCCACACACGTGTCCCATACTTAATTTCATGACCATTCATTTATTTTTCTATTTTATTTTATTTTTATTGATTTAATTCATTTTAAATCAATATTAAATCCAATAAAATCTAAAAATTAATGTAAAGGGATCTTTGTGATTTGTACAACTTGCAATTATCATTATTCATTAAATCAATTCGTATCAAGACTCATTCAAGCATAAAAAATCAAATTTGGCCTATTTTTGGAAACATGTTAATGGTGATCAAAATCCAATCTTGATTCTTCAATGCACTTGGATTATAACCCATATTTTGACCTAAACTCATTCCATTATATGCACACAAGCAAGCCAGACCTAATACACGCCCAAAGCTCTGCAGAAACGGAAAAAACAAGTTTGTGAAAAACCTTGAAAAAGTGGAGATCGATTTTTGGTTTAGAGGCATTTTCAGACCAAAAGCTCAACACTACTCCCTTCCTTGACATCCAGTGGAGCTATACCAATCAAAACCAAGCCTTTTCATTGCCTAAAACTCAATGTAAGTCTCCACGAACATTGCCCTGGACATGATATCGTGAAGTCATTTTCTTGCATCCTCTTGCCAATTTTCTTGTACATTCATACTTACCATTCAATTTCCATTGATTATGCAATATTTGATTTTATTTTTGTGGCTTCTAACCCCGTATCCAGAACCTAGGGTTCTTGTTCTTGTTTTTAGGCGTTTTTTATGCAGGTAAAATTAAGGCTAATGATAGGTATAGGAATGATCAGGGGAGAGAGACGATTGCAATGATGATTTCCATAAGCGTTTATATGGCCTGTAGCTCTTGATAAGACGACGCCATGGATTTAGTTGTGGACTAAAATCCACAGGTAAATGAACCAGTCTTCGTTGAAGAAGACGAGGACATGGTTGGCGTCCATTGGTTCATTTGAATCATAGTGCGTTTTTTTTGTAGGGTATAATTGATTGTTTTAAATATATTATTTGTGTCTTATTCTAATAACGAATGTAGCAGTTTGGTTGAGTGGTTGGAGCGCTGGCATGTGATCATTGGGACCTGGGTTCGAATCCCAGGTCCCCCAAAAATTTATTTGATTTTGTTTTTCAGGTATTCATGTGCAACGTTCCAAGCGTGGTTCACCAAATACCTCTAGATCCCAATCGCCAAGTGGCTTCAGGCCAAGATCCAATGAACCAAGCTGATGGACCACCATGGACTAAAGTCAACCAATGCATACTGGAGTGGAAAAGTCAATGAAGGCCAACGTGTTGGGCCTGGAAAATTGCCAATTCCACCACCAAATTAAGCCCAGCACCCCCGTGAGTATTCTTTACATTTTATTTTCTTTTCCTTATTCATTTATTTTATTATTATTATTATTACCTTAATTAATTAATTAACCCATTAATTTTTTCATAAAAAATCAGAAAACAACAAAAAATATTTTTATTAATTCCATTAATTTTATTATTTATTTTTGTAAATAACAATTAATTAATTTATTTAGTTTAATTAGGTATAATTTTAATATCTTTTGCATTAAATTAAAATTAGTATAGAAATTAGGATTTTTATTAACTTTTTAATCACTCTTATTTTATTCCCTTAATTAACATAAAAACTCAAAAATATTTTCATTTAATTAATTAATTCAATTGTTAATTTAGACTAATTTTTAATTCAAAAAATAACAAAATATGCTTTATTTAATAAAAACGGGGTCAAAACCCAAAGAACACTCTGATTCAATTTTTCTCGCGCGCGAATTATTTTGATCCATATTTCAATTTTGTAACTGCTCCGGGAATGTAATAGTTTTGGACTTAGGACTTTATTTATTTATTTATCGCTTTTATTTATTTTTCGCAATTTAATTTCAAGGGTTGTTTTTGGCGATGTAAATACCCCGACGCCTTGTAATAGTTTAGATTTAATTTCCGCAATTTAAATTCCGCAACTATACACTGTTAGATGTTTGATAATAGGGAATGCATGACAAGATCAAATGTATGAACTTAAAATCAACATAGCTCACCATTAACATGTACAGATAAAAATTAACCGAAATAACACACTCGCACATGCCACTCTTAGGGTATGCCTCACTTGGTTGCCTCGAACGTGGTCATTGAGTATATGAAGTTTTTAGAGGTTACCCTCTTGTCCAAAGATCATAAGTTGCCTCGAAACGGTTGCCTCAGATAAAATGATCTATGACATTAGGGTTACCGCTAAGGCGTCCTAACATTGCTTTAGTGACCACACGTCCCTTAATCGAATTGACCCGAAAACTCCAAAGACGATGCTACCTACTCCTCAATAATGGGATAGCATTGTCTAAAGGACATTTGTACAACTTAATTCCTTTTTGAGTAGGTAGATGGTTCTTAAGTACTTGCTCTTTTTAAAAACAAAAACAAAACTTTTCGCACTTACACTCCTTTCAAACAAAAAACTCTTCTCAAACCCACAAACACAAAGAAAAGCAAACTTTTGAAAACATAATGAGCAAGTACCTAAGAGCCCGTGGATAACCACAGATAGAAAGGGTGTTAACACCTTCCCTTTCTATAATCTACCTCCCAAACTCGAGAAATATATCAAAAAGGAATTTTTCTGCGCTTTTGTCCTTTCCTTGTTGGATAAAATAAAAGACGGTGGCGACTCTTGCTTACCGCGATATTTTGCAAAAAAACAAACGCAAATCGCGAACCAGCATTCCAAAACAGTCAGCTCTATTCCCACCGATCACACAATGCATTTGAGATCTTTATAACCATGTGATTAGGTCAAGATGATGCTATTGAGTCCTTGAAATCATGCTTGAACCCAATTGGTCATTGGCTAGGTCAAAAATCAGAAATTGCCCTTTCTCAGTCAAAACCCTAATTTTGACCATTTTGCCCTTTTGATGATCTGATCAAATTTCTTGAGGAGTTGTGATCCAAACTTGATAAAATGGTACATAGGAGCCTAAAATGTTATTGTGGATAAAATATTATGAAGTTTGACTGTGAATTGTCCATGGTTGACTTTTTCCCCAATACAACTGATTTTTAGGTAATTGTCCAATTGATTGGGCAAAAATGTGATTCAAGGCTTGAAACTTGGTATGAGCAATCTTAGGGGTCCAATATGGTGTATGAAATTCACATGAAGCATTTATGATCCAAAATTCCTTGTGCAAACTCAAACCCTAATTTCAGGCTATCAGTGCAAGGTGAGGTCTTGAGCTGAGCAAACCCTGATCCTGTCTTGAGTCCAAGAGATCTTGTGAGAAAAATCTTTATAAAATGAGAGGGCAAATTTTGGGGTACAACAGATGGGATCTCTTATCCTAAGCTCCACTCAAGGTCGTATGTTCAGAAGATACAACCTCACACTGTTGATCGGAAGTTATGGGTCCATTTCTTCCAAGAAAGTTTGGCTGGCACCCAACTGAAATGGTTCTATCAGCTGGAAGGAACCAATATTCATACTTGGGAGGACTTGGCTGCTGCTTTTTACAAGGAGTACCATTACAATGCTGACCTGAAACCAACTCGAGTGCAACTGTAGAATATGTCCATGGGCTCTAATGAAGGATTCAAAGAATATGCTCAGAAATGGAGGAACTTAGATGGAAGGGTGCAACCTCCTTTGAATGACCGGGAAATGGTGGATATGTTTATGGACACTCTAACATGCCCGTTCTTTAATCTGTTGATTGAAAGTTCCTCAGCGGGTTTTACAGAAATGATCTTGATAGGGGAAAGAATAGAAAATTGTATCAAGAGCGGGAAGATCCCGATGTCTGCATCTTCGAATACTGAGAAGAAGTCATTTGGAGGAAAAAAGGAAGTTAGTAATGTCTATGTCCAAAAAAGCCGTAGCAAAATTAACCGCCATGAGTCTGTGGGAGTGGTTTTGATTTCCAATCTAGCACCTGCCCCAAAACAGCAGCAGGGTAACCACCGAAGGCCAGACGCTCTGAGAAGGAAATTCACCAAGATTAATATGACTTTGTCTCAGGCACTACAACACTTTCTAAAAGTCGAACTCATTTCATCCCGGGATCCTCCTTCAAATCCCAACACCGCCTCTCCTAAGTACAATTCGAACGCGAGGCGTGCTTATCATTCAAACAGTCCTGGTCATGACACCAACAATTGTTGGGCCCTGAAGAATAAAGTTTAGGACATGATTGACAACAAGGAGATTGAGTTCGATCCTCTAGAGACTCCAAATGTGATTACAGCACCTATGCCCAAGCATGATAAAGGCATAAGTGTTGTTGAAGATATTCTGTATGTTACTTCTGTGAATGATGTGGTCACTCTGCTCTCTACAATAAAGAATAATTTGTTACAAGCTGGTTTATTTCTAGGTTGTATTGAAGGTTGTTATTATTGTGCATTCGAACCCAATGGTTGCGGGTCACTAAAAAGGGTGTTCAATGCTTGATGAATGAACATATTATTTTGATTGAAAAAGTTCTGTCTACCGACAACTTTTGCCAAGATCTGTCTGTTATCTCCGTACTCCTTTTAGGATCCCTTCCAAAGGTCCTATAAGGTTCACCACCAATCTGAAAGTTGCTTCGCTGGTTATTACAACGCCCGAGCCTATCCCGTATTCCTCGGAGAAGGTAATTCTGTGGCATTATGGGTCTGACATCTATTACCATGGCATCAAGCAAGAATTGTCCGATGAAGAAAATGAAGAGGTTGATCCTAATATTGACAACATTGCGGGGACCAGTAAGATTACAAGGAGTGGACGGATTTTCTCCCCAGAAATCTCTCCACCTGCTCAGGTTACAGCTACCAAGATGAGTGTTGGGGCTCAGGGTAAAGAATCGGTAATAGAGCCTGCCCAGACGGAGGCGCCAAAAGAAGCTACGGTCAAAGATAATTCTAGACAAGATTTAGAAGAGGTTCTGAAGATCATTCCCTGAAGTGATTATGAAATTGTTGAACAACTGGGGCAGACCCCATCCAAAATATCTATGTTGTCACTACTGCTATATTCCAAGGCCCATGCGAAGGCTTTAGTGAAATTCCTGAAGAATGCCCACATGTAGCAAGAAATTTCAGTAGATCAATTTGGAAGCTACATGGCTAGTCTGACAACTGACAATGATTTGGGTTTCTCCGATGCTGACTTGACCCCAGAGGGGAGGAATCACGATAGGGCCATGTATGTCTCCATTGAATGCAGGGGTACTACATTGGTCCATGTATTGATTGACACAAGGTCATCTCTGAATGTTCTACCGAAGGGCGCTCTCGACCAATTAGATTATGAAGGGGTGGTGCTGAAACCCAACAATATCATAGTTTGAGCCTTCGACGGATCGAAAAGAATGGTGCATGAATAGGTGGACCTCCTGATCAAGGTGGGTTCACAGATTTTTGAGCCCACTTTCTATGTCATGGACATCCGGCCGGCTTACCCTTGTTTATTGGGACGCCCTTGGATCCATGGGGCAGGTGCTGTCACTTCCACCTTGCACCAGAAGCTGGAATATTCAGTGAAAGGGAAAGTTGTTATTATTTGTAGAGAGGAGTAATATATGGTCAGCCACCTTAACTCATTCTGATATGTCAAGATGGATGGAGAATTTATTGAAACACCCTATCAAACCTTTGAAGTAATCTCTCCTACTGCTGCTGAAGATGTTTAAGCCATTCCAAAGATCACCAAAACTCTGCACAAGATGGCCTCCTTGAATGATGCTAAGGCCACTATTGAAGAAGGTGGTAATACTATTTGGGGTCAGCTTCCGGATTTCCCTTACAAATCTAACAAGTTTTGTTTGGGCTTTACTGTAGAAGGTCAGAGGGATATTCGTCGAGCTCGTGCTGGGAGACCTCTGTTTCGCATAAGTAACAATGGGGTCAATTCTATAGAGGATGTAGACAAAGATTGTGACTTCAATAGCTGGATATTCCCGACTGTGGGTGATGGACTAGAAAGCTGTAAGGCAGAAGACATCTTTCCCATCTCCTTTAGCCAGGAGTAATGGCTATATTCCTGTCTTTTTGTTTTCAAAAGTTTTTGGCTATGTAACTGTTGTACCCCAATTTCCCCCCCTAAGATTTCTCTATCATATCAACTCGATCATAACAAAATCACATTAGGGTTGGTTCTTCCTCTTTTTCTATCTCATATCTTTAAGTTTGCTCTTGAGGAATCTCCAAGCACCTTGGTTGTGTATTTTGTATATGTGTTGTTGACTAACTTCTAATCAAAATACAAAAAATATTTGTCTTTGTCTTTGAATATTTGTGTTTTGTAGGTACCGAGTCAAAGCATCTGATAAATAAGGTTTTACGGTATTATTTCCCTAAAATCTCTATTTGCAAAGAAAAAGAATTAAATTTTTTCATTTTTTTCATTGTACAATTGATTGCTCCTAGAGTGCAATCGATTGCACAAAGTGCATTTTGCGCCATTTTTGAAAAAATACACTGTGCAAATCGATTTTCACTGTAGTGCAATCGATTTGCACAAAGTGGAAATTTGAAAAAAAATCAGCAATTTCAAGCTTGTCAAATTTTGTATCCAATTTTTCTTCATTTTTTGAAAGATATATCATTAATGCAAATTTTGGTGTCAATCTTGCATTTTTAAAAATATTCATTAATTTAAATTTTGGCTATAATTTTTGAAAGAATTATCATTAATTCAAATTTTGGCTCCAAGAATCAATTACCAAATTACCACTAATCCCAATCCTAAATTCTATAAATAGAGCCCTCATTTCATTCAAATTTTAAGCTTTTGATAGCCAAAATCACTTTGCTAAAAAATCTCTCAATTCTCCCCATCTACCAAATTCACTCAAAGCTCCATTTTCAAGAAAAGTTAGTAAGCTTTACATTGAAGCTTACTAATCTTTGAGCTAAACCTCCATCCAAACACTTTTTCTCCATTAATTCTCTACATCCAAGTTTGAGCAATTGATTCTTATGGTTGAATTGAAACAAATTCTTGAAGTTGTTTTGATAATTCTCTAGATCTACCTTTGGTAAGTTGGATAATTCATCTTTCACAATGTGATCTCTTGTTGATCTTTGGGTTTGATTCATTGAGCATTATTTTGTGATTCTAATGATGTTATTTTCTCATAATTTGATTGGATTTTCGTGCTCAATTGGATCCATGATCATAAGGTATTTGATGCAAAGTTTGAACAAGAATTTGGCCTTTTAAAATACTGTTTTGCTGTCTGTAACAGCGTGTAATCGATTGCTGTAATAGTTCAATCGATTGCACTAAGTGAGTTTCACGTAGATTTTTGAAAATTGTACTGTTTAAATCGATTTACACTTTAGTGCAATCGATTTGCACAGAAACAAAATGCATTTTTTGCCTTGTTTTGGGGCAGATTTGATCCAAAATGTTTTTTCTACTCACTCCTTTTGATTGTTGGTTTGGATTGCAATTTTAAATGTCTAATTTCTCTTTAAATTCAATGAACTTTGTGATGTAGATGACGTTGGATAAATGTTCATCAATTAAAATCTACCAAAGAGTGAATTATTTAATTCATTTTTGGTGATTTGGATTAATGATATGTTTAGTGCTTTAATCCATCTAGAAGAGTGATTGAATTTAAAGATGAAAGAAATTTGAGGTAGTGATCCAAATTAGCTTATCATTCCCCTCCCTCTTCATCTCATCCCTTTCTTTTTTAATTGTGCTACATGTTAAGGGATGATGATCTCTAAATCATTTATCCAAAAATTAAGTACATAGATTACTATTGACCGACCTCAAAATAGGTGCGACTTCTATATAAGTCCACTTACGATTGCTTAACATAACGCTAAATTGTGTCCCGATTCGAATAAATGATCATTTGTGGCCTAAACCTATGTTTGCATGCCCAAGTATGTTAATTTTATCTATTTTATCCAATAACCTTGAGATTCATTGTGTGGAGGCTTTGGTTCTACCAATCCTCTAATGGATCTACATCACTTTTGGTCAACGCGGATCACTTAAACATCATTGATCATTAAATGTTGCTTTTTAGAATTAAAAAATGGATGATATACTTGACAAAAAGAAAATGCAACTTGTTGTGTGGAGGCTTTGGTTCTACCAATCCTCTAATGAGTTCCAAATGCAAGTTTCAATATGGTCATCCAACTAACCACTAATTTCTAACAATTGACTTTACTTTATGCTTTTATTTTTATGCTTTATATACCATTTACTTTAGCATTTACATTTCATGCTATTTTCATCTTTGCTCACTTGAGCATTTATTTTTATGCTATTTTTATTTTGCTCACTTGAGCATTTACTTTTATGTCATTTTTATTTTTCTCACTTGAGCTTTTCTTTTCTTTTTGAAGACACTTAATAATCAACATGAACCATAAAAAACTTCAATGATACTTGGACTATTTTGTTACTATCCTTAGCATTATGGAGTATTGTACTTCTTGGACTTAGGATTAGAAACCTTGGCCTATGTTGGAGACCTTGTGACCTTAATTGATATTTTGTCTGGAGTTTTTGGGGTTTACCTTAAGACATTGGGTTGTTTGTTTGTTTTGTGTGCATGTTATTATGATTACATACTTTGTTTGTAATATGGAATTCACCTGTATACAACCGTTCCTCTGCCCAATTTTTGTGAAGACTTAATACACTTGAAGTTTGGTCTTCTCAAGAGGTCTAGTATCTTTGCTTGCTTGGTTTCAATCCAAAGAATGAGAATTCTATCTTGACTCATAATGTCAAGTATTGGCTTCTTGTTGGTTAGATGGTTCTTATCCTTATCTTTTACCTTATGCTTTAGGATAGTCCCTTCATCTCCTCCCATCTTCTTTAATTTCAAAAATCTCCTCCCTCCTTTTGAAAACTCTTATTGTTTTTTTTAAAACTTGAACCACCTTCATAATAAACTTGGACTTATGACCATGAATTTTCAAAAACTTTTCATAAATAAGCTTAAATAACTTAATAATACCTTGACATTTTTTTGTGAGAAGACTAAAAGTCAATCAATCTCATTTCAAACCATTTTGCCACATTGGCTTTTATTTTAAAACTTTTTCTTGAAAGACTAGACTCTTTTTAATTTACGGGTCTTTGCTAAAGCGTCCCCGTTTTGAGGGACATGACTACTTTATTTCCGAAGGCAACCAAAGTGGGCTACCCTAGAGGTGTATATGTGCAAAATGTGTTGTATTCAATTATTTTTGTCTTTTGTGTTAGGTTTGCTAACATTTTATTTTTATGCTCTTGCCATACATGCCTAATTACTAGCAGTAAATATGTACATAATTTAAAGTGCAGAAGGTAAAAACTTAAACTATTACATGGCTTCGGGAATGGGTGTTTACAATGTACAAAATTTTGGGAGTGCAGAAATTAAAAGAAGAAAATAAAGCTTAATCACTTATTACATCTCAGTATGCAGTTACAATAATGTAAAAAATGCGAAAAATAAATAACGCGCGAAAGATTGAAAAAAAGTCTAAAAAAACCTAATAAGAAAAATCATTTTTTTGTTGTTTTTTTATTCAAGAAAATAATTAAATTGAAATTATCCTAAAGTCTATTTAGAAAATGAAATTAATCAAGAAAAATAGTCTAAATTCTTTTTTAGTTTTTTTTATTATTTAAAGAAAATAATTAAACATGAATTAATTCCTAAATTCTAATTTATTTTTAATTGAAGAAAAATAGTTAAAATAGTTATTAATTAATCCACAAAATTAGTTTAACTAAAAAAAACTAAAACTATATTTTTTTTGGTGATTTGATTTGATTTGAAGTTAATTTAAAAAAAAAATAAAGAAATGAGTGAGACAAAGTTAATGATACGAAGAACCCTCCTTTGAATCAAGGGGAAACGTGGCCTTTCGATTTAGGGAAGAATAATGTTTTTCAACCCATGGGGACAGGCCTTCAATCTTGTTAAGGAAGGCCTTCGACCCAGCAAAGAACTTTGCTGAGACGCCTGATGACCTGGCCTGAAAGCACTAAAATCGGGCCTTCTATCTTTGTATGTCCATGAGAACGCTGTGCTATCTTATATCTTAGGCATGAATCAGACACTAGGAAATATCAATATATCATGAAAACAAGAACATGAGTTTGAAATTTTACCAAGGATGAGATGCTTCGACTGGGGCGTGAATTGGCTAGTGTTTGAGAATACTTCTTGCAGACTTCAGGGAATGAATGGATCATTGTTGAAACTTCCTTTTATTGGGACTACGTATGAGGATTTTGATATCTTTGGGGTGGTTTATAGGGAAGCATATGCATGCAAAACCATCTCCCTGGGCTTGTGTCTCTGGTCTCCTTATATAGAGGGGATGAAGGGGACAAGACAAAGATTTAAACAGGCATAAACAAGTGTTTTCAAAGTCATAAATGGTGTTTTGTTACGTTGCAAAAGTCATGGGAACTTGTCTCCTTTTGAATTTGAATGAACTTGGACATGCTTCCCTCTTTCGAATGCCTTCATTCCCTGCCCTTCAATTGGCCTCAAGTTGCTTCCTTCGATTGGGTCTTTAGATGGACCTTTAGAATGGGCCTTCTGCATGCTTCTTTGAATGTACCTCTTGTGTACCCTTCGACAGGATCACGTTCTCATCACTGGGGCTTCTTCGTTTGAACCCCTATTCAGGTAGCCCAAACGAAAACTCTTTCTCGGCCAATCGAAGCTTCCTTTGGCATGAATGTGCTTGTGCACGTTGGTTTGGAACTGGCAGTATGTTGGCTTTTGGGCTAGCATGCCTCTTTGAATATTTTTCTTTCGTTTTGACCAACTAGATCCATCCTTCGACCAGACCCTCTTTTTAGACAACAATATGTGTTTCCCATCAATGTATCCTTCGAATGGGCCCTTTGTGTATTCTTCATTTTGAATCGAATGTGTGTGTTCTTTTGAAGGGGTCACATGCATGCTTTGTGCCTTCTTCGAATGACTCTCCAATGTGTGTCCTTCGACTGGGCTTTTGGGATTCTCTTTCAAAGGGGCCATATTGTGCTATAGTTCAGAAACTGAGGAGTCTTGGCCTTGTGCATTAAAGGCAAGCACAAAGGAAATCTTTGTATTAGTGAATCCAAGGCAAGCGTGAAGGGGCTTTTAGCCTGATGAATCAAAGCACACTTGTAGGGGGATCTTTCCTTATGCATCAAAGGAAAGTCGAAAGAAGCCTTTTTCCTTGTGCGCTGAAGGCAAGCTGAAGAGGGATTATTTGCCTAGTCGAAGCAGGAATTAAGCATGCCCTGAAGAAATCAAATGCCCAATCGAAGCAGGAATTAAGCTTGCATGCATGTAGCCATTACATTGTGAATCAAGCCAGCATGCAAAGCCAATGGTGCAATCGAAGGAGCACTAACATGAGGCCTTTCCCTTTTGGATCGAAAAAGGCTATTTCAAAGGACACACATGCCCAGTCGAAGCCGGTATGCAGCAAACAAGCAAAAGACCAAGGCTTCAATCGAATCTTGGAAATTTGAGGAAAGCTTGGAGGAGGTTAGGCGCTCAACCAAAGCCTGTCAAAAAGCTAACCGAAAGACACCTTGTTCATGCCAATCGAAAGACCTTGTTTATCTTTAAAAAATGTATTTTTCTTTAATCAAGTGTTTGTAATCACCTATGTAAGAGAAAAATCTTGGAAAACATAAGAGAGCAAATTTTGGGGTACAACAGCTGCCCCTGTTCAATCTTCTTAAACCTGAAGATGTAGATTGGCTTGTCTGCCTTTCGTGATCTAAAGGTGGAAGATGATTGAACACTAGAGTGCCCAGAAATTTGCACTCGCATGAAATAACACTGATGGTTGGTGATGTAGGGAATGGGCTTACAGATGCCATTTGGAGGAGATGACAGAGAGTCGTCATCGATGGGCTTAAAGATGCCATCCAAAGTAGATGCTGATTTCACACATGGTCTCTTTTGGGGGTTCCTATTCCTACTGTCTGAGGAGGAGTCTGTTTGGGGAACGTGGGTTTTTGTTGTTCTCCTGCTTGAGGAAAACTCTGTGGGTAATAGAGTCTAGGAACTTCAGTTTTTCAAGGCTCTGCTAAGGAGTTATCTTTGGAGAGATGACAGTTTGCTGTATTCTGGTTGAAGTCCAGGCTTCATAGTAATTTGATGAGGACAATGGAGTTGATCGTTACCTGAAAATGTATTAGCAAGAGCCTGTGTAGGGATATTCCATGATGAGTTCGGGTTGGACTGCCTCTGTAGGGTTATATGAAGGAATCTTTGATGATTTCTACCTCAATGGATGATGAAGGAATCTTAGACGATTGCTAACTCAATGGATGATGAAGGAATCTTGGACGATTGCTGCTTCAATAGATAATGAAGGAATCTTGGACGATTGTTACCTCAATAGATAATAAAGGAATCTTGTACAATTTCTACCTCAATAGATAATGAAGGAATCTTGGATGATTTCTACCTCAACAGATAATGAAGGAATCTTTGACGATTGCTACCTCAATGGATAATGACGAAATCTTTGACGATTGCTACCTCAATGGATAATGAAGTAATCTTTGACGATTGCTACCTCAATGGATAATGAAGGAATCTTTGACAATTGCCACTTCAATAGATAATGAAGGAATATTTAACGATTACTACCTCAATGGATAATGAAGGAATATTTGACGATTGCTACCTCGGTGGGTAATGAAGGAATCTTTGACGATTGCTACTTCAAAAGATGATGAAGGAATCTTTGATGATTTCTACCTCAACAAATAATGAAGGAATCTTGGACGATTGCTACCCCAACAGATGATGAAGGAATCTTTGATGATTTCTACCTCAACAGATGATGAAGGAATCTTTGACGATTGTTACCTCAATGGATAATGAAAATTCGTCTGTGTATAGACTTTACCTGAAAAGATAAAGATTTAGTTGCATGCAATGTCATGATGCATGAAGTGCAAATGAAGTTCTCAAAATGGATGAGATTTGTAACATATGCATTTGTTTTTCCTATGCTATGACATTTGTAAAATGGTGTATGAATGCAATGCATGAACGTGTCAGTCATTCCATTGCTGTATTGTTGAACTAGGGAAAATGAATCCCTGATTGTTGCTGAAGAGTATCGGGAAGCTGAATCCCGAACTTTTGTTGGTGAGTGAAGAAAGTGATTCTTCAATTTCCGCTGGTGATAATGAATGGAGATAGTTTTGTTGGTGATTCCCTTTCTCTGCCGAGGATCTTCTACTTTTGTTTGAGAATGATTTTGCCGGGGGGAAGAGTTTTGTTGGAAGATTTCACCAATTTGGAGAAATAAACTTCGTTGGGGGGTGAACTTCCATAGCTAGAGAGATAAAATCTACTGGGGATAAGGCTTTATAAACTACATGAGATTTATAAAACTCTGTTGCAGAAGGTGAATTCTATAAACTGCATGGGGGATTTTGTTGAAATCCTGTAGGGGAATCTTGACAAGCTTGGCGACTTCGCTGGGGATTTTGGAGCAGTACTTGGAGGTTTTTGCTCTGTCGGGGATGTGAAAACACCTGACATCATTAGGCTGCATGCTGAGAGTACGGTAGTGACCCTTTTTTAGGAGGGTGCCCCTGCCTCTGTACCTACTGGAGAAGGTATCTGATGGGGAAGGTATCTGCTGGGATTTTGTAGACGGTTTTGACTGTTATCCCAACATATGGAGTCCTTGTGTATGTTGATCAGGGAGTTTTCTACTGATAGACAAATGACAAGATGACGGGACATAATCGTACGTTTTAATCCCTAACTTTTTCTTGGACTTCCCTTTCAGGTTTTCATTCCACCGGGATACCCCTTTTTTCCCAAGCTACCTTTTCAAGTTTTCGACTTGCCGGGTGTACAATTTTTTTTACGTATATCCCTAATTTTTGCCCAAACCCTTTTGGTTCACCGGGATGCCCTTATTTTTTGCCTAGGCCAGTCAACCTAGAAGGTCTTTGTTCATGCGTAGTATTTTTTGACTATGTACACGTTCACCGGGTACGGAGAATTATCATTGTCCATAGTAGTAAGTATTGTCACACTTTCCAGAAGGTCTTTGTTTGATTGTACATGATTCATTATTGGAATTCATGTCCAATGCCCCAAGTGATTCAGATGAAGATCTGCTTCTGGTTATTTGGAATTTTTGAGGGATTCCTTGAACCTTGATTTGACTTCCCCAGATCAGATGGACACCATGCTATGCCCCTTGATTATGAAAGGCCCGTCAGTGGAATGTCTTTCCATCTGAGGTGATTCTGTCCATTGAGAGGATTTTTGTTCATTGAATATTCGTCGTGCGAATTCCTCTACTATTGAACAAATATTCATATGCAAACAATGGTATTTTAAGAATGCAAAGCTTATGTCTATCTTGAAGTTTGAAAATTCAATTTTTAGTAAAACAAACAAATTTTGTAAAAGTGTGATATTAACTCAGGATTTAATAGTAAACCTTACAGGAGTCAGGGTACCTTTTGTAACAGTATGCTTCCGAACTAACCCATGCTTTAACTAGAACTTTTAAGGGTTATAATGTGGCCTGGTTCACGGTTTAAGAAACAAAGGATAAAGGCTCAAAATTTATTTGTACTCAACCCATTTTTCGTGATGTTCTTCCATCCTATGCTCAGTTAATTGTGCGCTTAAATCCCGATTGAGTCTGGGACCTTTGTTCTAATACTTGGTGATGGTTCAGAAATTGAACGTTTGTTTGAGAAAGCAATCACTTTTGTAACATTTTCTTTTTGAGGATTTGTAGGACCTCTTTTTTTGGTTTTGTTATCCCTATTTTTGCCTGGACTGTTTCTTTGGTGTTTACAGTCAGCGGGATGCCCAAGCTTTTCTTAAGCCTCCTTCATAGGTTTTTGACTTAACGAGCTTTTCTTTTGAAAAATAAAGATTGTCTGCTTTAATGATTATGCGGAACCGTCACCATCTTTTGGAAGGTATCTTCTACACTATTTTTCGTGTATGAAGGATGAGCTTGCAACTGAATGCACCTTTGAATTAACTGAGAAAGCTACCCTGCCCCAAGTTATGATTAAGGGTTTTAATTTGTGTGAAAAGAAAAAACTCCTACTTCTTAGGCTCAAAGGGGTTGACTAGGGATCTTCCTTATAACTCCACTGTTTTAGGATTTTGAAACAAACGCATGTACATCATCAACGGGGTCTGTTCAAAAGAATATTGTAGAGACTGTGGTACCATTTTCGTCATCCTCCCTCTAAAGGATTAGAGCTTTTTAATCAGGAGTTGGATATCACAAATGAGGAAGAAAAAGCACAGTTTGAATATAATGAATACGGATGAAATAATTCAAGATAAAACATATGCAATGCATTAATATGAATAACCAAAGTTTGACATAAAGATAAATGTTTTTAAGCAACAACGAAATTACAACTGATAATTCAAATGAAATAAACGCTCTCAATTTTGACCATGATTTGGCATGGGAGCAATGATCACACTGGGGTCTTAGGAGAGTCAAATTCGATCTCCTTGTTGTCAATCAAATCCTGAATCTTGTTCTTCAAAGTCCAACAGCTGTCGGTGTCATGCCCATGACTATCAGAATGGTAAGCACATTTTACATTTGGATTGTACTTAGGAGAAGAGGTATCGGATTTTTGAGGAGGATCCTTTAGTGTAATCAGCTCCGCTTTTAGAAATTGTTGTAATGCTTGAGATAAAGGCATATTAATATCATTGTACTACCTCTCTTGATACTTTATCCTATGCCTATTGCCCCGTTGATGTTGAACATGTGTAGGATTGGATATTAACACTGTTCTCATGGACTGATGGTGGTTATTTGTATTATGGCGCCTTTGACCATAGACAAACTTAGTTTATTTTTTACCACCAAATGGCTTCCTCTGAGCATTAGAGGATTCATCCATTGGAATCTTCCCACTCTTGATACCGTTTTCGATACTTTCCCCAATCAGAACCATCTTTGTAAAACCAGATGAAGAACTCCCAATCAGCAGATTAAAGAACGGGCCTCTCAGAGTTCCCATGAACATGTCTACCATTTCTCGATCATTCAGAGGAGGTTTTACCCTTCCATCTAGATCCCTCCATTTCTGCGCATATTCCTTGAACCCTTCTCTTGAGCTCATGGACATATTCTGCAGTTGCACTCGAGTTGGGGCCAGGTCAGCATTGTATTGGTACTTCTTGTAGAAAGCAGCAGCCGAGTCTTCCCAGGTATGGATGTCAGTTCCTTCTAGCTGATAAATCTAGTTGAGTGCCAGCCAAACTTTCTTGGAAGAAATGGACCCATAGCTTTCAGTCAACAGTGTAAGGCTGGATCTTTCTGACATATGACCTCAAGGGAAGTTTAGGACAAGAAACCCTGTCATATTTGGCAAATGTTAGAATCTTGAATTTTGGTGGGATGATCACGCCAGAAACCAGCCCTAATTCTTCAAAGTCGAAGCTGGGTATTTGCTGAATCTCTATAGCATTGAGACGATCCTCCAACTGTTTGTATTTATCACCAGCAGGAGGATACTGCTCCTCAGAATAATCAGTTTCATCTTCATCAGTCCCCAGGTTATTATCTTCTTCATGATTATCCCCCTCATTTGATGGAGTTGAAAGATCTAGAGCTCTTTTGAATGGTCCTCCGAGTCTTCTTCCTATATTCAAGATACCAACCGGTTTCTTTGTCTTCTTCTTCTTCTTCTCTTTGATGACGATATATTTCAGTTCTTCATGTCCCTTAGCCAGAGTCAGTAACATTTGTTGGAACTGAGCGTTTTGAGTTTGAAGGTCTTTTACTGTCTGTTCAAGAGCCATTTATTTTTCTTAAATAACCAGCGAAAAGATAAGAAGCCTGTCTTGAAACCTGTTTATTCAATGATATGTATGATATATGTATGCAATTTTTTCAAGGATCTCGTGGGGTAAACACAAGAAGATGTTAGCAACTGAATTTGATTACAGCTTCGATTGAAGAAACTTCGTATCGTTGAAGATCCTTCTACGAGAATCAAGCTCACCATGTCAAGTGGGTCATAGCCTCTGACTCAAGTTGTCGTGTTTTGGTCTTTTGAAGGCATTGGTTAAAGGAAAATAAATCCCCTTGCCCCTTGATAGACATTTGCTTTATCATAATCTGCATCAAAGGCCCTTGAGATCCTTGAAATGGTTAAGGAAATGATATGGCATGATGTTATGATGTGTATGCTATACATCAAGCAAAATGTAGGGTGATGAGGACAAGTATGTCTTGCAAGGAAACCAGTTTATTGGATAATGACTGTAAACAACTCCTGCGAGGAAATCATATTGTTAGATAATCAAACCCTGCAAGTAGTTCAAGTTGAAAGCAAACAAGTCACACAAGTAGCCTTAGGTTTAGGCTTACATGGGGTTTGTAGGTAAGTAACCTCTTGAAGTTTAGTTGGCTCAACTTGTCCTAGTAATAGTAACTGGGTTCTAATGAGTTTCATATCACTGACCTTTCTTTTTGGCATTGTTCTAGCTCAAGCACCGAAGTATTGCAGCCAGAATATCCCAAAGTCTAGTCTCAATGAGTGTAGTATCGAGTATCAACCAATCTTCGATCGGAACCAAACCGGCCATCTCACTACTTTCTAATGGCTTAGGATGTGTCAATTAAAGGTTCTGAATGTCAGTTAGCGCTTAATGACACTAAGGAAACCTAACGTTATCATTGACTGACTCAAGGAACATTAGTACAAACCAAAGTATCACGCTAATGTAGCTATCACTTCATCCATATCGGTCTACACCATACAACTTCCATGATTTATTGCTACTTAGCTAATAAGGTGCCCCAGATCCGGGTGTAGGATCTATAGTAACAACCCAAATAAACCCTCAAAAGTAAAGCATAAAAACACACAATGAAAGCAATTTTAAAATGAACTAAGCTCTAAGGTAACCCCACTTTTCATTTTCCCCAACAGAGTCGCCAATTCTGTGATATGGTGGCAAAATTGACTGTTATATACTGGTTTTGCATTTTGTATTCGCAAATGTTGCGGTAAGCAAGAGTCGCCACCGACTTTTCTTTTATCCAAATTAAGGAAAGGGTGAAAAGAATAGAAAAATACCTTTTCGAGAGTTTTCTGAGTAAGGGGGGTAGATTATGGAAAGGGAAGGTGTTAGCACCCTTTCCATCCGTAGTTATCTACGGGCTCTTAGAGGTTTGCTCATTTTTTAAATACCTTTGTGCTTTTGTTTGTTTTAAAATGTTTGGAAAATGACTTAGTGCGGCGATTTGCTTTGCATTTAACTCTTGTATCAGTCCTCAAGAGTGTTAACAAAGCAAAAAAAAATTGAAAATTGTTTTTTGAAAAGTAGTATTTTGTGTAAGTGCAAAATATTTTTTTGAACAAACTTCTAACATCTATCTACTTTTATACTCGAAAAGGGTAGTTCTTTTCCTCCTATCCTTTAGAAAATGTTGTCCTACTATTAGTGAGTAGGCATCCTTATTGTTGGATGTATAAGGGACATCGAAGGGACGATACAGTCATGAAAGTAACTTGTGGAGACGCTTTAGCAATTTTGTTTATGGACTAGATCATTTACCGAGAGGAAACTGTAGGGTCATCGAGGGACTATGATCTTTTTGATTTACGGGTCTTTGCTAAAGCGTCCCTATTTTGAGGGACATGACTGCTTTATTTCCGAAGGCAACCAAAGTGGGGTACCTTAGAGGTGTATATGTGCAAAATCTGTTGTATTCAGTTATTATTGTCTTTTGTGTTAGGTTTGCAAATGTTTGATTTTTATGCTCTTGCCATACATGCCTAATTACTAGCAGTAAATATGTACATAATATAAAGTGCAGAAGGTAAAAACCTAGACTATTACATGGCTTTGGGAAGGGGGGTTTACAATGTACAAAATTTGGGGAGTGCAGAAAATAAAGCCTAATTACTTATTACATCTTAGTATGCATTTACAATAATGTAAAAAATGCGAAAAATAAATAACGCGCGAAAGATTGAAAAAAAGTCTAAAAAAACCTAATAAGAAAAATCCTTTTTTTTGTTGTTTTTTTATTCAAGAAAATGATTAAATTGAAATTATCCTAAAGTCTATTTAGAAATGAATTAAATCAAGAAAAATAGTCTAAATTCTTTTAGTTTTTTTTATTATGTAAAGAAAATAATTAAACATGAATTAAGTCCTAAATTCTAATTTATTTTTAATTGAAGAAAAATAGTTTAACTATTTATTAATTAATCCATAAAATTAATTTAATTAAAAAAAAGTAAAACTATATTTTTTTTGTGATTTTATTTGATTTGAAGTTATTTTTTTTTAAAAAATCAATAAAGAAATGAGTGAGGCAAAGTTAATGATAAGAAGAGCCCTCCTTCGATTCAAGGGGAAACGTGGCCTTTCGATTTAGGGAAGAATAATGGTTTTCAACCCATGGGGACAGGCCTTCGATCTTATGAAGGCATGCCTTCGACCCAGCAGATAACGTTGTTGAGGCGCCTGATGACCTGGCCTGAAAGCACTAAAATTGCGCCTTCTATATTTGTATGTCCATGAGAACGCTGTGCTATCTTATATCTTGGGCATGGATCAGACACTAGGAAATATTAATATATCATGAAAACAAGAATATGAGTTTTAAATTTTACCAAGGATGAGATGCTTCGACTGGGGCGTGAATTGGCTAGTGTTTGAGAATACTTCCTGCTGACTTCAGGGAACGAATGAAGAATTGTTGAAACTTCCTTCGATTGGGACTACGTATGAGGATTTTGATATCTTTTGGGGTGGTTTATAGGGAAGCGTATGTGTGCAAAACCATCTCCCCTGGGCTTGTGTCTCTAGTCTCCTTATATAGAGGGGGTGAAGGGGACAAGAAGACAAAGGTTTGAACAGCCATAAACAAGTGTTTTCAAAGCCATGAATGGTGTTTTGTAATGTCACAAAAGTCATTGGAACTTGTCTCCTTTTGTATTTGAATGAACCTGGACATGCTTCCCTCTTTCGAACGCCTTTAATCCCTGCCCTTCGATTGGCCTCAAGTTGCTTCCTTTGACTGGGTCTTTAGATGGACCTTTCGAATGGGCCTCCTGCATGCTTCTTTGAATGTACCTCTTGTGTACCCTTCGACTAGCTCATGTTCTCATCACTGGGGCTTCTTTGTTTGAACCCCTATTCAGCTAGCCCAAACGAAAACTCTTTCCTGGCCAGTCGAAGCTTCCTTTGGCATGAATGTGCTTATGCACGTTGGTTTGGAATTGGCACTATGTTGGCTTTTGGGCCAGCAGGCCTCTTTGAATATTTTTCTTTCGTTTTGACCAACTAGATCCATCCTTCGACCAGATCCCCTTTTTAGACAATAATATGTGTTTCCCATCAAATTATCCTTTGAATGGGCCCTTTGTGTATTCTTCGTTTTGAACCAAATGTGTGTGTTCTTTTGAAGGGGTCACATGCATGCTTTGTGCCTTCTTCTAATGACTCTCCAATGTGTGTCCTTCGACTGGGCTTTTGGGATGCTATTTAAAAGGGGCCATATTGTGCTATGGTGCAGAAACTGAGTTGAGGAGTCTTGGCCTTGTGCATTGAAGGCAAGCACAAATATTTATCCTAGTGAATCCAAGGCAAGCGTGAAGGGGCTTTTGGCCTGATGAATCAAAACACACTTGTAGGGGGGTTCTTGCCTTCTGCATCAAAGGCAAGTCGAAAGAATCCTTTTGCCTTGTACGCTGAAGGCAAGCTGGAGAGGGATTATTTGCCTAGTCGAAGTAGGAATTAAGCATGCTCTGAAGAAATCAAATGCCCAATCGAAGCAGGAATTGAGTTTGCATGCATGTAGCCATTACATTGTGAATCAAGCCAGCATGCAAAGCCAATGGTGCAATCAAAGGAGCACTAACATGAGGCCTTTCCCTTTTGGGTCGAAGGAGGCTATTTCAAAGGACACACATGCCCAGTCGAAGTTAGTATGCAGCAAACAAGCAAAAGCCCAAGGCTTCAATTGAAGCTTGGAAATTTGAGGCAAGCTTGGAGGAGGTTAGGCGCTCAATTGAAGCTTGTCAAAATGCTAATCGAAAGACACCTTGTTCATGCCAATCGAAAGACCTTGTTTATCTTCAAAAAAATTATTTTTCTTTAACCAAGTGTTTGTAATCACCTATGTAAGAGAAAAATCTTGGAAAACATGAGAGAGAAAATTTTGGGGTACAACAACTGAAGAAGGAAATAGTTCTATGAACAAACCCTGAAAGATTCGAATGACTTAGGTTTTGGAAGATACTAGTTTTGATCCTTCTACAACATCATTCATCAACAAATATATCAGAAGCCTCTGAAGACATAGAAGATAAAGATGAAAACTAAGGGATTGCGTGTGATGGTGAGTATAAAAGTACAAAAGTACAATGTGACCTCTACTCTCTAGATTGGCGCAAGGACATACCTTTTTGTACTATTATTTACCAGTCTCACCATGACCATTGGGAACAATTTAATAGTATTTGTTATTTCATATTCTAACCTCCAACGGATCTCTTATTTTCATCTATAAAATAAGTACTTGGAAGAATTTGAAATCAACAAATCAGTTCAACAAAACTACACTAAACCGCTACACAAAAACTCTGTAGAGAAATATTTTGTATAGTTTTGTAAATAAGCAAGCAGTTGTTACTCGTATCTTACTATCAACACTTTTGTGTTGCTGTACTTAAACATTATGTAATCTTCTTGTGTAGAAGCATCTTTGTATACACATCTTTGTAATCAACTGTTGTTGATAGGTTCCTTGAGAGAATATGTATAGTATGGATTATCAAGAAGACTTTGGTTGCGGTCATAGTGGTTTGCAATAAGGATCAGCGGAGTTATTGGGGGTTCCAATAGGGTTGATCGGACTTATTGTGGTTGACTGTAATTTGGTTGATAATAGTGAATTAAGTCCTTGTGTATAAGTAAAATCACCTTGCGGGGTGGACTGGAGTAACTTGGTTAACACTGAACACATATAAAAATAATTATGTTCATTTATTTTTTATTAACTTGTTATCTTTATGTTTTGAGTTGGAAAAAAGATTATATTTGGTGAAACCCAATTCACCCTCCCCCTTTCTTGTGTTTCTCTCACCTTCAACTAATAAAGCGACTATCAATTTTCGGTCGGAAAAGTGCTAGTCGCTAACCTTTAGCGACGTATTTAATGACCAAAATTTAATGATCGAATTTGTGATGGAGTTAGTGATCGATTTTAGCGACCGTTTTCAATTAACTAAAACTTAAAATAAAATCAAAATTTGTGCATAATGCTAGAATCAAACCATTAACCTTTTGTTAGATGTAACACTAATTGTTATTAAAATTGCATCTTTTAAAATTAATAAATTTTTTATGGGCTAAATATATGTTTTATTTGATAAAACAATAAAAATGTGAAATTTTTGTTAAAAGATAAATTTGAAAAGAAATTAAAATATTAAAAAAATAAAAGAGAAAATTGGGAGGAAAGTCGCAAGGGAGATAGCTTCAAGGGTGGTTTTCCTAAGTGGTTCTCTTTTTGTAAGTTAATGAAAGTGAAGCCTGAAAGAGAAGGTTGCATTTGGTTGGCGGTTAGCTGGAATTTATGGATTATTAGGAATGGCATCATCTTTTGGAATGATGGTTGGAACATTTTAGATGTGGTTTGGAACGTGAAATTTTCGGTTTGGAGGAGGTCTTTCATTGAAGAAATTACTCATCCCAATTGCAATTTGTACGAGTTTAGCAAATATCCTTTGCTTTATTTGTCTTAAGTGTCAATTGGTCAGTAATCTCTTCGTTTCTTGAGGTTTCTCTCGCTCTTTTGTAAATGGGATTGAGTATCCTTTGTATTCATCAATATATCATGCTTACAAAAAAATAAAGAAACAAAAAATAAATTTTTTTATAAATTAATTTTATATATAAATATTTTTTTTGAAATCGAATATTATGGTCGCAAAATTCCAGTCATTAATTTGGTGGCTAATTTTATTTTGTGACCGATTTAGCGAGTTTTAAAATTTTACTAACTTAATGTCTAATTTCGGTGGCTAGAGTGAGCGAAATTTTTTAGTCACTAAAAGCACATTTTTAGTAGTGTTTTTGAGTTAACTAATGATGATAAGTTAAAGAAAAAGTGGATCGCTTATGCTGGTGAGCGTTTGAGGAGATTTAAGTCACAACTCCAGTGTGATTACATTAAGAAACTTAAACCTAATCATGTGCATGCAATTGTGAAATATAATTATATTGAGAAGCAAGTTTGGGAGATGTTTGTCAAGTCACGTAGTTTTTCTGATTTCTTGATTAGTAGTAATCTTATTTCTGAATCATGATTTTATACTTATGCTTTATAGATACAACCAATCAAATTAATACTTTCACTATATTTATAATAGGTTAAAATTGAATAAGGTAAGCTAAACAAGAAGAAAAAAATTACCCTTATAGATTGTCCTACGGGGTTATAGGAAACATGAGGAAATATTAATTAATGAAAAAATTGGGAGATAAGGACTCAATAAGTTGTGATCCCAGAATATCTCCACCATCATGACATAAGAAGTGAAAGAGGGTCCGACAAAGACCAGCAGGATCATAAATCCAAAAAAATAAAGAGTTGTAGGAGATGTATGATAAGTTGGAAGATGCATTAGCACAAAAGCGGGTAATGCACACAAAAGAGTTGGAGGAGCTTTATGCGGTATGTGAAAATAGTGTTTTGTTTGTTGAATTTGTTTTGTGTTGTTGTAGGATAAATAATGTTTATGCATTGTGTGTGTTGTGAATCTCGTTGTAAAATATGACAAAATTCAATATCAATTTGTGATGAAAATAATAGTAGCAACCAAAATAAATGGTCTACATCAATAATAATCCGTACACAGATAATATAAGAGAATAAGCCGAGAAAAAAGTGAAAAGGTTTGTTTACCCAATTCGATCAAACAATCTACTCTGAGGGAGAGAGAAGCGCTCCAATTCACTATACCCAGAAAGTCCTTACAAGAAAATAACATTCGCCTTCAGGTTCCCAAGAACAACCCTGAAGGCGCCTAAGAATTAACTTATTTTCTACCCAAGTGTTTCCCAACCACTTCAACCTTCAATATATGAATAACTCAAACCCAAGGTGTAAACAAGTGTTTCCCAATTCCCAATAACCTTAGATAACTCCAAAGGTTTTCAAAACCTTTGCCTTTCTGAGGTTTCCTTTGAGAATAGCCAAAAACCATATGTTATGCCTTTAAACCCTTGCTCTCCCTTTTTGCTGTAAATTCTAATATTATCACACCTGGAAACATATAAGAGATACATATTTATAATATCAAATACCCAACAACTATGGCCCAAAATCACAACCCAATCACACATAGATCCATGGACCGAACCGAAAGAGTCTGAAACACAAAAATGAGAAATTGCCAAAAAAGTCTGAAAAACTTGAAATCAACCGCCCACGTACAGACCGTCGTCGATCGCCTGGCTCTGGCCATACGCACCGCCTCCTCCATATGTACTTGCCGATCTTCCTCCTCCAGACGTATCGACGGCTTTGTTCACTGCCTCCATATGGTCTAGTACCGCCGTTAGCCGATTTCCGGCCAACTTCTGTCGCCACCCGCCACCGCCGCCCAGCCACCCGCCCCTGACTTTTAGATGTTTCTGCCTCTCCGGAGCTCTGATCAACCTCCGATTCTAGCCCCTCCGGACTGGCTTTTCCAAATTTTCGATTTTTCAGTTTTTGATCAACTTTCTGAAACTCCTGATTTTTGTGGTATATGCAATCTCCAAAATATATTTTCTTTCTCTTAATCAACAAAGGTTTTAAGGCATATTCCAACAATCTCCACTTTGACTTTAAACCGTCACTTGCATCCACTTGTTTCCAATTACCTTTTTATGCCTAGGTAATTTAAGAAGCCTACAAGTATGATTTTTCAACCACCCTTGATTTCACCTGTTTCCAAATGCCTCCCTGAAGGTTTTTCTTCTTTTATTTTGCAGTCCTTTAGCCACATTAAAAACATAATATCCAAGGCTTCATAATCTCCCCTTTGAGATGCTACAATAACCCTCCTTACCTTATCATGATTCAAATGATAATCAGAGATCTCTGTAACTGTTCCCTCACTACTACTAGGACCTATAGTAGGAAACTCCACCTAAACTGGGTTTTCTCCATTATAGTTTTTACCAAGTTTCTCCCTTGGTTCTCACTATTCTCCCCCTGAAGAAATTCTCTACCAACAAAGTAATTTGTTTTATCTTCAGCTCTTTCCAAAAAACTCAATAATAACTCAGCGGTAACATACATTTTTATCCCTTGATTCCTGCAAAATTCATTATACTCCTCTAAAACTTTCTCAAGGCATCCATAACGCCATAAATCCAAATCCAATAGATCTTCCTTGTCATGAAAGCCTCCACTATTTAATGATGAATGGACAATATTTGAACCTTCTAAAATATATAGACCACATATAAAAGACCCTTTAATAATAATCAATTCATCACACGAAATCTTCAACACTCCATGTTCAACTCTAGTACAATAGCCTAGATCATCAAACATACTTATAGATAACAAATTTTGCTTGAGTTCTGGAACATACCTCACATTGTGAATAAGAATTTTACGATCATCAAACATTTTAAGTCTGGCCGTATCAATACAATGAACCTTGCAAGACTTATTATCACTAAGGCAAACTATTCCACCTTGAATCATCTTAAAAGTTTCAAAGTATTCTATTCTTGGACACATGTGATCAGAGAAACCTGAGTCAATAACCCACCTATTTTCAGTTTCCAAACTCAATACTACTATTACATCGACATCCTCATAACTTTCCTCACCCAAGGCAACTGCAGCTTGAACATAATCTCTATTTACCTTTCTCTCAGGATAATCCTTTTTAAAGTGACCGACTTTCTGACAATTAATTTTTTTTACCTTTTACTTGTCATACTTCTTTGATTTTGACATCCCTTTAAGCTCACCTCTTCCTCTTGACACATTTAAGCCTTTACCACTATCTTCAATCTTCAAATCTTCCGACTTTGAAAATTCTTTGGATTTCACCGCCGTCTAGACTTCATCCAAAGTAATAGTACCCTCCTTACCATAAAGAAGGGAATCCTTAAAGTTATAAAAGGATATGGGTAATGAACTCAACATGAGTAAAGACTTTTCCTCATCATCAATCTTCACATCAATATTCTCAAGATCATCAATAATCTTGTGAAATCTTGTAAGATGCTCAACTATGGATTTATGCTCCATCATTTGGAATGAATATAGTTGTTGTTTCAGACATAAGCTGTGAGCCAAAGACTTAGCCATATACAATGATTCAAGTTTTTCCCACATGGCAACAGTTATTTTCTCTCTCGAGCCTCTCTTAAAACTTTATCCCTGAGGCAGAAGATAATGTCACTTCTAGCCTTATCCACCATCTCGGTCTTTTGTACATGTGTAATACCTGCAGGCATTAATGCTTCACTCTTCAAAGAATCAATACACTTCTCTTGAATTAAAATTGTTTGCATATTATTTTTCCACAACCCAAAGTCGTTATTACCGCAAAAATTTTCGATCTCCCATCTGCCCATGGTGCTTAATACCTCTTTGCTCCATGCTCATTGCACCACTTGTTGTGAATCTCATTGTGAATTACGACAAAATTCAATATCAATTTGTGAGGAAAAGAATAGTAGCAACGAAAATAAATGGTCTACAGTAATAATAATTCGTACACAGATAATATAACAGAATAAGGCAAGAAAAAGACGAAGATTTATTTACCTAGTTAGATCAAACGATTTACTCTAGCGAAAAGAGTAGCACTCTAATTCACTATACTCAGAAAGTCATTATAAGAGATTATAGATGAGTTACAAGAAAATAGCTTTCTCCTTCAAGTTCCCATGAACAACTCTAAAGTCACCCAAGAATTACCCTATTTTTTTATCTAAGTGTTTGACAACCTCTTTAACCTTCAATATATGAATAACTCAAACCCAAGGTGTAAAAATGTGTTTCCCAATTCCCAATAACCTTAAATAACTCCAAAGGTTTCCAAAACCCTTGCCTTTCTAAGATTTTGATAAGTGGTTTTTACACAGATATTTAGCAGTTATTTTAGTTATTGTTTCTTTTACTTATCGAGTTTTTATTTCGTTTTATCGCATATTATGACTTGGTTTTGTGTTTTAGTGTTTTCAGGTTCAAAAGAATAAAACAGGACAAATCGGGGCGAAAAAAGTGCATAATTCAAAGTTTCAGAGGAAATGCTACAGGAGCCCTGACACAGGTGGTTGTGTCACCTGACACGGGCTGTATCAGGAGGAAGACGTGGAAATCATAGAAAAAAGACCCTTACAAGGGTGGTTGTGTCGCCTAACATGGACCGTGTTGGCCAGTGACGCTGATTTTAAGTGTTTTTATGATTTTTTACTATTTAGAACCCAAATGGGTAATTTGGGCATTTCTGACCGAGACAAATGGATTGTTTACTATTTAGCCAAGTTTTAAAGAGGAATTAGGGGACTCTTTTCCGCACGAATAAATAAGGATTGGAGAGAGCAACGTATGAGATTCTTGGAGGACGGAGATTTTTCATGAGCCGCAGCGATTGAAGATCAAAGTTCATCATTTATCTGTAATGTTTAATCTTTATATCATTGAAATTCTTTAATAAAGTCTTCTCTATTCGATTTAATTGTACAATGTTCTTATGCCTTCCTGGTCATACAAATTAGGATTTATTTATGGTTAACAATCAGTTGGACCGCGATTGTTAAGGTTTTTGTATAATTAGACCATAGTAGATATCACCTAGGACTAGGGATACCCTATAGTTACTGGATTTTACCCTTGATAAAATAAAGGCTTGACTCCATCAAACATCTCTAAGGACTTAGGATTTAGGATGGATGGTTAAAGGTTTTTCCCAGTAAGGACTTAAGGGAAGATAGTCTAAAGCGTTGGTAATTAAAGGATATGAACTTGTTGAAGAGATTAGGATTCAAGATAGTTACAGGGAAAATTATACACCTTACCCTAGCATGCTCCTCATATTTGTGAAAAAGCCATTTTATATTTCTCCTTTTTTTTAAGTGGCAATATCAAAACCAGAACCCCAAATTAAGTTTTTGTTTAATTGAACTACGAATTTAACTAAATAGTTGCAAGCAATCCTTGAGATTAATATATTGGGAATTTTCCATTATTACTACAAGGCAAAAATAGTACACTTGTTATTTTTCCTATCAAGTTTTTGGTGCCGTTGTCGGGGACTACCTAGTTATTGAGTGTAATTTGAGTTTAATTAGAATTTTGTTGCTCTGCAACTAAAATTCTTTTTCTGTAATTTTTATATTTTTGTTATTACTGGTTTTCCTAACCTTTGCATTCCAGGAAAATCCTCAGCTAAATTTCCTTTTGATATATAGACTCAGGTTCAGAATCAAAACCAAAAACTATGGGTGAAAACCCGCCACCACAAGAGAGACTTATTGGGGATTACGAAGGAGGAAATGCTCCAACAGGTCAGTTGACTATTGTGAATCAACCGGTCAATATTGCAAATTTTCAACTGCATCCTTCAACCATCCGCCAGCTCGAGAACAGATCTTTCACTGGAAAGAACAATGAAAATGCCAACAAGCATTTGTAGAGATTCATCACCATGAGTACTACTTTGAAGATTGAGGGGCACTCTGAAGAAGTGAAGAAATTAAGGATGTTCCCGTTCATGCTGTCTGAAGATGCTGAAGAATGGTTTTACTCATTGCCTGCTAGAAGTATCACCACTTGGGAATAAGTGGAGAAGACTTTTCTTGATGAGTACTTTCCTAATGCTGTTTATATTCGTAAAAAAATATGATATTATGAATTTTAAACAAAAGGAATGAGAGTCACTAGGTGATGCCTATAAGAGGTTCAAGAGGTTATTAGTAGCCTGTACCACTCACAACATGGATCAAACTGAGCAAATGCAGATGTTTGTGAATGGCCTCAGACTGAAGACAAAGCAACTTATCAATATAACTGTTGGTGGTTCATTCAAATTTACAACAGCCATTGGTATTAAGAAGATCATTGAAGTCATTGTTGCAAATGAACACCTGGAATTATATGTCCAAAGTGTGAGTAAACCAGAGGGAGTGATTGACTTGAAACTTGTAAATCAAGGGGTGAAGATAGAAGATCAAATTGCCGCTGAAGTTGAGAAAAACTAAAGGCTATGAATTTAGGGTACCCAAACTGTAGCCCAAGTTCAACCTGCTTAGGATGTTAGTTGTGAGATTTGTAGGGGGGCACACATTACTGTGTAATGTCTTGCAACTCCACAACAAATTGAGGGGATAAAATTCTTGAGGCAAAATAACCCATATTCTAACAGCTATAATCATGGGTGGAAGAATCATTATAACTTCTCTTGGAAAGATCAACAACAACTAGCTCCTCATAAGGCAGAGTGGGAGGTGGTGTTGTACCCTAAAATTTTCTCTCTCTTTTCTCAAGGTATTTCTCACAAAAAGATCTCAATTGATCAAGGATTCTCCAAGATTTGATCAGGCAAACTCATCTCCTAGCACCGAGGCCACAAATTAGGGTTTTGATTTTCACAAGGAAAATTGGAATTCTAAAGTTTCAAATAAATTTCATGACTCATTATAGACCTCCAAGAATACCCATGCCAAGTTTCAAGTCTTGGATCACAATTTTGCTCAGTCAATTGATCAGATGATTGAAAATCAGTTGTATTGGGTAAAAAGAATTTTGAAGTGGTCAAATTACAGTCAAAATTCAAGAATTTTGATCCACATCAATATTTTAAATTCATATTCATAAATTAATCAAGGTCTCATCACAATTCCTCAAGAAAAATAGTCAAATCATCAAAAGGGAAAAATGGTCAAAATTAGGGTTTTGATTGGAAATGACTGATCATTGATTTTTGACCTAATACATGACTTAATTGTTTGATATAGGATCTTAAGGATTCAAACACAACATATTGACCTAATTTCATGGTTCAAATCATTTCTCAAGATCAATTAATTGATAGTTAAAATTTAGTCAACTGATAAAAAGTCAACTGATACACCAAAAGTCAAACTTTGACTTTTTGGTCAACATTGAGTTTCAAATATCAAGATTCATCAAGACATTCAAAAATATGAAGCTTGATCATCAAGAAATCAAGAAAGTCAAAAAGTCTTTGAAAAAGTCAAACTTTTCAAGACAGAAATTTTTTTAAGTGTTTTACCCTTATTATTCATAACTTCATGACACCTTTTCACCAAAATTCAAGATGATTCAAATAAAATTTTAAACATGGAAGTTGTATACCTTGATGAGATTTATAACTTTTCTTTGCTAATCAAGTACTAGAAGTGCTTGGATTTTGAGTTATAAATTCACGAAGTTATGATCTTTCTCTAAAAACACTTTAGTGAAATTTTTACCTAGTTTGGTCAGGATTTTTTCCTAACTTCTTGGCCAATTTTCACATAGTTCCAATTTTATTTAGCCAAAGTGGAAAACATGAAAGTTATAGACAATGTTACAAGATTTACAAAATGTCTAAGAACTTGAAGAGATCATTCTTGAGCTAAGAGAACCGAAGACAAGAAGTTGGACATCCATTCTTGACTTACAAGTCATTTTTGTGATGAACACTTGACCAAATCCCATATCTATGCTGCATAATCTTAATTTTCAGGATTCTAACTTGAAATTCACTCCATAATTAATGGTTTACACAATTTCTAGAGCTATTGTCCAAGCATTTAAGCCATTATCCAAGTTGCATTTCCATTTATGGCACAAAGTTACCATTCCATTCTTGTAAAGCAAGCTTTATGCACAAAGTCAACTTGTCTTGAGCTTCTAACATGTTCCTTCTTCACACACTAAACCTATAATATCAGAAGAGGTATGTTTAAAGTGCTTAACTACTCTACAAGCCATGTACTTCACATTAGAATAAGATGTTTCGAGCTTGTTTCAAAAACAAGTTAAAATCCATAACATGTGATCTTTGTTTTCTGATCATTTCAAACCTCCAAACCTTTTGCTTATAAATAGAGGCCATCTTTGCAAGCCAATACAAGATTACAAGCCTAGACACCCACTCAAACTCCCTCAAAACAGAAATTCCAACAAAAGTTCCAAAACTTGTCATTTCTGACTTTGAAATCTAAATACCAAATATACTCGTGCGTTTCCATTTCTAATCAATCACAAAGCTTCTAATACACAAATAGAGGCTATCCAAACACCTGCAACACAAATCTAATTCCCTTTTCCTCACCTTCCATAACCAAAAACAGAGGTCTGCAACTTGACTTCTTCAGAACATTCCAAGCACTCTCAGCTCAAGCTAAGCATTGTATTAGTTTCCTAGAGGTTCAAAGAAGCTAATCAGATCATTACAACACCTTGAAGTGTGCTCAAACTCAAAACACGATCTCCATTTTCAAGGTGAGTTTTTTGAATTTCTAACTCTTCATACAAGCATCATTTGGTTTTTATTTTCAAAGATAAAATATAGACACCATAGCCTTGAAACTAACCATGCCCTTAGAATTCATTTATGTTGCCTGAGTAGTGTGAATTTTAAGTTTGAACTTTCTGAAAAAATAAGGTCATATTTGGTACCAAGTAAAATCCGTGCTTATCTTTGATCCATTTTTAAAGATATTTATATATTTGAAATCATGGTGAAATTTCTAACAAGTTTGATGTTTATACTTTTGAGAATGGTTAAGAAATGAGTAAGATATGAAATTCAAAAAATCTGGTTCAGAGGTTGGCGCGAGGAAGAAGATGAAGTTGTCATCATGGACTTAGTTTATTTTATATTTATTATTTGTTGTTCTAATAATGGATGAAACAGCCACCCCAGTGGCAGGAAGCACGCGCTAAAGGCATTACTATGGAATGTCTCGGGTTCGAGCCCCAGCGAAACCTTTTCATGTTTTTTCTAACATTTTCCTTGTTTTCTTTTTTGTTTGGACACGCACCTGGACCTTCCAGCTTTGGACCTTGATCCTTTTTACTCCCTCTCACCCCCCCCCCCCCCCTTGCTTCCTAAACAACACATAGCCCATTACTTTTTTATTTCTGATTTCAAAAACGATTTTGGGCCCTAAACAAAAACCATTTTTCTTTCTAACCTCCTAATTTCTTTTCTAACCCCCTGACTCTTAAATTTTTATTTTTATTTTATTTTCTTTCTTTTTTTATTATTATTATTTCTAAATCAAAAAATATAAAAGTAAATATTTTTATTATTAATTACTTAGACTAAAAATTGTTACCATTTTCACTTTAGTTAATTTCCTTTAAACAAAAGATCAAAAATATTTTCTTAACAAATTAACTTCTTTTCTTAATTAAAATTAACTTAGACATTAGGATTTTTATTAATTAATTTCTTTTTTTAAAACTAGTTAATTAGGTTAACTATAAAAACCTTTTCATACAAAAAAACCATAAAAACAATCTTCTTCCTAATTTCCCTTATGTGTACATTCTTGTACATTTTATTTTACATTATTTCATTTGGTTGTAATAGTAATTAGGTTTTAATTTCTTTCATCCCCATTTGTAATTTGTATCCCCATCCTCTAAAATGATGTAATAGCGTAGAACTTTTAATTTACGCAATTTACCATTTTCCTTATTATTGCTAGTAATTAGGGTTTGTATGGCAAGACTTAAAATCAACAAATAGATAACCCTAATTCAAGACAAATGCATGAAAATAATACATTTTTCACACATGCACATCTAAGGTTAACTCACACTTGTTGTCTCAGATAAAATAGTCATGTCCCTCGAACGTGGAATGTTTTAGCAAAGACCCTCGATTATAAGATCGTAGTCCCTCGATGACCCTTCAATGTTGCCTTTGGTAAATGATCTTAGTCCCTTACGACAAAATTTCTAAGACATCCTACAATGTTTCCTTCTATAACTATACAATGACCCACGCCCGTTCCTTCACATCCAATGATAAGGTTTCTTACTAACTAATGGTAAGATAACACTGTCTAAAGAAGGAGGAAAATAACAAGGACTTCTTTTGAGTAGGTAGAATGTTCGTAGTTGCTTGCTCACAAACATTTCAAAACAAAACATCTTTCAAAACACACCAACACTTTCATGAAATATTTTCAAAACTCAACACTTTGTATACGTTCACACCGAAACGAGAAACATTACAAAGTTCGCCTAAATAGAGGCACTTTTCAAAAATACTTTCAAACAAACACAAACACATTTCACAAAGCATTTCAAAGTGAGCTAGAAACTAAGAGCCCGTAGATAACTACGAATGAAAAGGGTGTTAACACCTTCCCTTTTCATAACCTGTCCCCTTAACTCAAGAAAATTCTCAAAAGGTCTTTCCTGTTCTTTTCACCCTTTCCTTTATTGGATAAAAGAAAAGTCGATGGCGACTCTTGGTATCCGCAACAATTACGATAAAATGAAAAATACCCAAGTCAGTTCTCCCACCGTATCACAGAACTGGCGAATTTGTTGGGGAAAAACTTAAAAGTAGGGTTACCTTAGAGATTAGTTCATGTTTAAATTCTTTCATTGTTTGACTTGCTTGCTTTACTCTTAAAAGGGTGTTTGGGTTTTTGTATAGATCCTCTACCCGGATCTGGGGGAATTTTTAGGTAAGTAGCAATAGATCGTGGAAACTGTATGGCGTAGACCGATATAGTTGAAACGATAGTCACGTTAGTGTGAAACATTTGTTGGTACCGGTATCCTTTGTGTTAAATCAAGGAGAATACGGGGCCGCTGTATGGTGTCATGAAGCACTAATTGACCTTAGAACCTTTAGTTGAACAACTTGGCCATTAGGAAGTAGTGAGATAGCTGGCTTCAGTGGAAATCTGAAGATTGGTTGATGTAACACCCCGATATTTAATTATTATTTAATTAAATGTTTTTGAATATTTTATATTAATTCGAATTTTTATCGTCAAAGTCAGAATTATTTTATTTAGTGACATGATAAGTAATCAGATTTAATTTGGTGGAATTAAGTTGAGATATTATTTTTATTATTAAGCTTAAATATGATATTGGGATTAATTAGTGGTGTTGTGAAGTGATAAGAGGGTATGTCACTTAGGCCCATTTAGATTTATTAAGAGAGTAAGTAAAATAATACTATTATATTAGAAGTAGAATTAGAGGAGAAAGAGAGTATAGTGTTATCAGGAAAAGAAAAAGAAGAGAAAAAGGAATGGGGTTTTGAGAGGAGAAGAAGAACAAGAGGAAGTTGCTACTAGTGCCAAATTCCTAGAAATTCCATTGAAGTTTCTTAGAGTTGCACTCAATCCAAGGTAAGGGTGGGGTTCTTGCTAAATAAATGGGAGTATGATGAATTTTAATTTGGGTTTAGGGTATTAGTTTCACTACTATGTTGTGCTAAAAATTTGTTTGTGTTGCTATTGAGATTAACGACTGATTTGAGTTGTGTTGTTATTTGTTATATTTTAACTGTGTTGGGTTAATGCTAAGCTAGGATAATTGGTAAATTGAAACAAGGAATGAAAAAGAACAAGGCACATGTGTGAAGGGTAGCAAACTGGTTTTTTTAGCTCCAGGCTTCCTGACACAGGTTGTGTCAGCCTCTGCTCCACGCCTTCCCCTTTTTTCTCCTGACACGACCATGTCAGGCAACACGGTAACCCGTGTAAGAGTTGTTGTAGCAAATTTTCAGAAACTTGGACTTATGCACTTTTCCTGTGTAAAAACCACTGACCAGTAGCCGAATTAAGCGGTATAATTAGTTGTCCGAAATTTAATAAAATTTGACCGGGTATCTAAGTTTAATTAGTAGGTAAATATGGATATGTCTTTTTCTGAAATTATGTCGATTACGCCGAATTTCCGGTACAGTTGGTTAAGTCGTTCTGTCCGGTTTATGGACATTGTTGATTATAGGTCTTATGACCAATGTTGTGTTATTTTGTGATGATCGATGAATGTGTTGTTGTTGCGAGATATCATTGAGTATATGTGGAATTCGCTATTGATAATGTGATTATGAATCATTTCCTTGGGTAGCTTTATGGTGTGAATCCTAGTGAATATATATAATGAATATGTTGTTGCCATGAATTATTGTTGATTACGTTGATGACGTTGTAGGCCTATGGCCAGTGTAGTAGTGATATAGGCGTATGCCTCGTGAAGTGTTTAATAATGCTGTTGTATGCGTTGTAAATTCATACAGATGCATTCGTGAAGGCCTATATTGGCGGATTTTGTGAAGGCCTATATTGGCGGATTTTGTGAAGGCCTGTACTGGAAAAATGATTTGTGAAGAAGGCTTATGCCTCATGCCTCAAAATTACTGGAAAATGTTTATGTGGGGAGTTTTACTCCGATGGTACCACATGCATTCGCATAGTTTCGAGTTGCATATTCGAGTCGTATATGTTGAATTGTGGTGTTGATGATTTGTGAAGTGTTGAGTTATTGTTGTATGAAGTGGTGATTCTTTTTATTCTTTAACTAATATATTGTTTATCGTAACCCTATTTATATAGTTTGATATCTCACCCCTTCTGTTTGAATGTTGCCCTTTGTTGGTAACGTACAGGTAACCAAGATGAGTAGCCGATAGCATTGTTAGTTCGAGTTCGGTGTCATTTGCTCTGATACGTAGCACTTGGGGGGAAATGAACGCTTGTCTTATTTTGTTGTTTATTTATTGAACCTTACATTGTTATTTTATGAGTTTATTGTATTGATGTTGTTTCATGATTCAAAATATGTTATATCTTATTTAGAGAATTATTATGAATCCGTTGCGTGATTAATCAAAGTTTGGTTTATGTTATGAAGACTATATTCATGAGTTATGTTCATTCCGCTTATTTAAGTGTTATGTATCTATTCTAAAAGCATGACAGGTTTATGTGTCTTTGTTGAATATGTGACATCCTTATTATATTGGAAATTTTTATACTCTGATTTTCTGCCAATTGCTTCGGGTAGAATTGGGGTATTAAAGTTGATACTCGATACTACGCTCATTGAGATCGGACTTTCGGGATATCTCAGCCGAAAGAAAAGATTGATTGTGCTGAGATAATGCCCGATGAAGAAAGATCAATGATATTGAGATTCCCTATAATTCGGTTACTTTTTAGGACAGGTTGAACCAACTAAACTTCAAGAGGGTACTTACCTATAAACCACATGCAAGCCTAAACCTAAGGACTTGTTTGCTTTGCTTGTATATGATTATTTATACATAACATCATGACATCATACCATAGCATTTACACTAACCATTTCAAGGACTTTGGGATTTATCTTTGTTCTGTTTTGTAGGATATGGACTCCACTCGCAGAAAAACCATTTGAGTCGGATTTTTAAAGGTGCCTTCTCAACTCAAAGAGTTAGCGTCAAGGGTTCCTGAGAATTCTCCATTCACTAAAAGACATGGTTGACTTCTCAACTTGGCAACCTCAAGCTTTAAAGAGAAAATCATGGGTGTGCTCTTTCAATTCTTTGGCCCTAAACATCATTGTTTCACATTTCCTGATTATCAATTGGTGCCCACAATGGAAGAGTTCTCTCAACTATTGGGAGTGCTTATTCTTGATCATATGCCTTTCACCGGCCTAGAGAAAGAGCCACGACCTGGGAAATCGCATCATCCTTACATTTGCAATGGTCCGACATTGTGGATAATTGGGAAACAAGGAGCGAAGTCAAGGGTTTCCTAGCCAAGTTTCTGATAGAAAAATCTCAACAGTTTTGGGATGCTTTAGATTTGAAAGCTTTTGAATAAGTTTTGGCTCTTCTAATCCATGGATTGGTACTGTTCCCTAATCCAGACCAAATTATAGATGTGAACACAGTAAAATATTTCTCTCTCGTAACCTCGTGCCTACTTTGCTCGGAGACATTTTGCACTTTCTTCATACTCGTGCCATATAGAGAATATGGATCCTTATGTGTTGCATACCATTGTTGTCTAGGTGTTTTATTTTGAACCTTCCTCGATCTCTTTTGAGGAACGAACGAGGCTTGGTGTGATACGGTGGCATAACCGACTGTTTAATATTGGTTTTGCATTTTGTATTTGTAAATGTGCGGTAAGCAAGAGTCCCCATCGTCTTTTATTTTATCCAAATTAAGGAAAGGGTGAAAAGAACAGAAAAATACCTTTTCGAGGTGTTTTCTGAGTAAAGGGGTATATTATGGAAAGGGAAGGTGTTAGCACCCTTTCCATCCGTAGTTATCTACGGGCTCTTAGAGGTTTGCTCATTTTTCAACATGATTTTGTGCTTTGTGTTTGAAAATGTTTTGAAAACGCCTTAATACGGCGAACTTTGTAATGTTTCTCGGGATAGTAGAGAAAGTATACAAAGTGTTTTGAAATTGTTTTTGAAAATTAGAATTTGTGTAAGTGCAAAGATGTTTGTGCAAACTTCTAACAACTATCTACTTTTATACTCGAAAAGGGTCGCTCTTTTCCTCTTTTCCTCTAGACAGTGTTATCCTACTATTAATGAGTAGGTAGCCATATCATTGGATGTTTGAGGGACGATAGAAGGGACGTTTTACAGTCACGAAGGCAACTTGTGGAGACGCTTTAGCAATTGTCTTTTAGGGACTAGATCATTTACCGAAAGGCAACTGTAGGGTCATCGAGAGACTGTGATCTTTTTTTTATTTATGGGTCTTTGCTAAAGCGTTCCTGCCACATAACTGTTTTATTTCTTAAAGGCAACCAAAGTGGGATACCCTAGAGGTGCTTGTGTGCAATTGTGTTCAATTCAATTATTTATCTTTTTGTTACGTTTGCTAGCATTTAATTATTAGTCTTATCATACACGCCTAATTACTAGCAGTTAATATATATTGCAGAATATTAAAGTACAAGAATTTAAATATACGTTATTACAATGCCTTGGGGAGGGGATTTACACTGTTTAAGAATGAGGGGGATGTTGTACCCCAAAATTTGCCCTCCCATATTCTTCAAGATTTGCCAAGTCAAAGCTTCAAACATTCCTCAAGGGTTGCACAGTTCAAAGGACTCCTAACAGTCAAAGATTAGGGTTTTGGTTCTGACAAAGAAAATGAAGTTTCCAAGGGTCCAATCAAGTCCCACATGCCTATAAATATGGTCAAGCATCCTCATACCAAGTTTCAAGACTTTCAGCACAAAATTGCACAGTCAAAAACCTTAATTGCACTACAGTCAACTATAGGGGCAAAATGGTCATTTGACAGTCAAAAGTCCAAATTTTTGGTCAACATCTCATTTTGAAGCCACAAACATCATTTGATCAATGCTTGATCATGATTCTCAAAGCTTGGCTCAAAAATCATCAAGATGCAAAAGTTTCCTTATTTGGACAGTTGAAAAAGTCAACTGTAAATTGACCAGGGCATAACTTCCACATGGATTATCAAAAAAATTCCATC
This sequence comes from Vicia faba, assembly GCA_948472305.1. NCBI lineage: Eukaryota > Viridiplantae > Streptophyta > Magnoliopsida > Fabales > Fabaceae > Vicia > Vicia faba. The sequence goes on from OX451739.1 coordinate 373,193,821, forward strand.
CAAAGCTCATTTTGAAGAGAAAGACATTCCATACAACTTCTCTTCATACTTCAAGTCCAAGAAATGCTCTCACAAAAAGTTATCAATTTCAACATTATAGGTCATTTCCAAAAGTCAACAAAAAGGGACTTTAAGTCAAAGGCCATAACTTGAGGTTGGTAAATCAAAGTGACATGGAACCAAATACATTGGTTAGAGGACTCAAAGACCTTTCCAAAATGTCCAAGAACATGAGCAAAGCTTAAAAATTGAGCAAGTTATGCCTTGTAGAAGTTGGGAAATTTTTGGATATTTTGAAAAGTCAATATTGATTCAAATGACCTAAAATTGCTAATGGGCCTCTTTTTCTTCCACAATTCATCATCCAAGACATGTGCACGACCATTTGGCCCAAAGGGAAGTTTTTATCATTTTTATTTTATTTATTTGAATTTTTAAATGCTAGAAATTCATTTAATTAATTAAAATATATAAAAAATGCTAAACCTAGGTTTTTCAATCTTTTTATGCATGATATCTACTCAATATTTCGTGCAAATCAGGTTTGGAAAGTATCTTGGTGATTGAACATGATTTGGACTAAAATAGCATGAAAAAGATTTGAAAATAATGGCATGGAAAATCAAATATTGTTTCATCAATTCCTTGATTCTTTTGATCAAATTCTTAACCTAAATCATTCATTCATATATAGGCAAGCTAACCCTAATGTCAAGACCCTCTAAGCTGCGCCATATACAGAAAACCATACTTGAGTTTCTTGCTAAAAAATTCAAAACTGAAATCGTGATTCCAAAGCATTTCAAGGCAAAGTAATCAGTCCATTGCATTCCTGGGACATCAAGCAACGTATTTGGATCAAAAGCACGACCTCTAACGCCCAGAATTGGTGAATAGGATTCACACTTGTTCATATTTTTTTCATGATCGTGTTTTAAGATTTAGACATTTTCATTGCATTTTTTTTGATGAATTCATACTAATTGATGTGTTCTGAAGCTAACCACCTATTTCAATTGAGTTTTTATGCGTTATTGAAGGATTCACCATGAAAGGACCTTAGGGTTTTTCAGCGTTCAAATTAGGGATTCCTTGATACTGTAAAATTAGAGAATCACGATGCCATGGTTGAAACTAGCAGGCTTGGACGAAAACAATGGAACCCTCGCGCCTAATTTATACTCAAAGATGGCGTAATCGCTATTATTGGACATGGCCTGTTTTGGGGGGGGTTCAAAACCCCCGCTAACTCTTTTCTATTTTCAGGGGAAAAAATAAAGCAATGGAGAAGATGATTAGGTGGCCAAGGCTGATTGGTTCATTTAAAAATTCGCGCGGAAACAAGAATTAACTTTTGTTTTATTTTATAATGTTTGTTGTTTATTTGATAGACAAAGAAACCAATTGGAACGGATGGCAACGCGTAGTGGTGGTAATCATCAGGACCTGGGTTCGAGCCCCAGGTCCCTCACCCTTTCCATGATTTTTTTTCAATTAATACTTATATGCAGCTTCAACGCTAAAGCACACCATGCACCCACATTATCAAGCCGTCCACGCGTCCCATTGCACTCAATCAAGGGACCAGAGCTGGAGACTATGATGAACCTCAGTCAATGCACAGGCATGCTAATCAAAAGGTCAACGAGGCCTAAGGCTTATTGGGCTCAAATTGCTAAGACTTGCCTCCCAATTTGGGGACAGAACCCCCCAAGGTTTGCAAGCTTCTTTTATATTTTTTTTTCTTTTCTTTATTTCAATTAATGTTTTTAATAAATTTATTTAATTTAAATATCTTCATAACAAAATATAAAAAACAATATAAAAAACAATATAAAATCAAAAAAAGACAAAAATAAGTATTTTTATTTAATATTTTCATAGTTTGTAAATAAAGTTCATTAATTGACTTAGTTTTTAATTTAGGATTTAACCTTAACATTTTTAATAAAATCTAAAATTGGTAGAATTAGGGTTTCAAATATTTTTTATCCTTTTTTCCTTTTTACCACTTTAATTATTAATTCTTCCTATTATTTTTATAAATCAAAATTACCATGTAATTAATTAGGTTAATTTAGGTTTAACTTTAATATCCTTTCTTAATAAATATAAAAATAGAATTAGGGTTAATTTCTCAATTTAATTCAATTTCAATAAAATCATAAAATACAAAAAAAACAAAAAAATAATTTCTTTTTCTTTAATTTAATTAATTTGCTAATAATTTAATTTCGTTAAAAGGGGTCCAATGCCCTCGTTTCCAATCTTAATTCAAATCGCGCATTTATTTCTTTTTCTTTTAATATTTATGTACCTCTCCCAAAGCCATGTAAATATAAATCTTTCGCACTTTACTTTTCATTATTTCTTTATTTTCTGTCAAATCGGGTTCTGGAAATTTTGGCGATGTGGACCCGCGCCTTTTGTAATAGCTTTAGAATTTTATCTTTCTCGCAATTTTTAACTACTAATAAATGCATGCAAGAATGAATGATAAAATAAAAACAAACGCATAGATCACTTTGACAAAAGAAAAAAATAAATGAAAACGACGCACAAATCACACACCACCCCTAGGGTACGCCTCACTGTTGCCTTGCCTCGAAAGGTGATCGTCGAGTAGAGGATGTCTTAGTAAGTCCTCATGATCCGGGAACCTGGCATGAGGGTAGCTTCTAAGGTGTCTTCCCATTGCTCTGGTGATCACCATGTCCCGAACCTCGAATTGACCCGAACACCTCCAACGGTGGTGCTACCTACCTCTAAATGGTGGGATGGCACTACTTTAAAGGACATTTACACAGACGAATTCCTTAGGGTAGGTAGGTTCTCGTGGATACTTGCTCTAAATTTCAAAACAAATTCAAAATACTTTTCACACCAACACATTTTCAAAAAGCTTTCGAAAGCATTTTTTCAAACACTCTTGAGGACCGATACAAGAGTCGAACTGGAATTTTCAAAGAAACTTTTTAAAACCCACATTGAAAAGCAAACAAACCATTTTTGAAAACACAAATGAGCAAGTATCTAAGAGCCCATGGATAACCATGGATAGAAAGGGTGCTAACACCTTCCCTTTCTATAACCTACCTCCCGAACCGAGAGCAATCTCTTTAAGGAATTTTTCTGTGCTTTTGTCCTTCCCATATTGGAGAAAATAAAAGACGGAGGCGACTCTTGCTTCCGCGACATTTCGCGAACCAACGTTAAACAGTCAGTTCCAGATCCACCGATCACAGAACTGGCGACTCTGCTGGGGACTTAACTTAAAGTGAGGTGTACCTTAGGGTTAGTTCATAACTGTGTTTTCAATTGCTTTCCTTGTTTGCTTTAAATTGTGGGACTGTCTTGGGAGTTCTATAGATCCTAACCCGGATCTGGGGATACCTTCTTAGAAAGTAGCAACAAGGCTGTGAGGGAACTGTGCAGGGTATACCGACATGGTTGAAACAGTCTGCTACGTTGATGTGGCACTTTGGTGTGTACCGGTAACCCTTGAGTTCAGTCAAGGAGAGTACGGGGCCTCCGCGTGGTGTCGTGAAGCATCAACAGACCTTAGGAACCTTAATTGAACTATCTTGGCCTCTTTAGGGTAGTGAGATAACTGACTTTGGTGCAGTCCGAGGTTGGTTGATACTCGATACTACACTCAATTGAGGGTTGCTTTCCTGGAATATTTCGGTCGCCAGTTCAGTGGCTAAATAGAAACGATGAACAATGAAAGCAATCCAGTGATATTGGGACCCTTAGAACCCGGTTACTTTTGATAGGACAGGTTTGAACCCACCAACTTCAAGAGGGTAATACCCAGACCCCATGTTGGCCTAAACTCTAAGGGTTTCTCTTGTGTGACTTGTGTGCCTTCGTACTTGACTATTTGCATGCTTGTTGTCTGACACTTGAGCTTCTTGCAGGTTTTGTTTGTAGTCCTTAATTAGGACTCATAACAAGGTCTACCGAGTTTCTTGCAGGTTTCGTTTATAGTCCTTAATTGGGACTCATGACAGGGTTTACTAAGTTTCTTGCAGGTTTTGGTTTGCAGTCCTTAATTGGGACTCCTAACAGAGTGTACTGAGTTTCTTGCAGGTTTTAGTTTATAGTCCTTAATTGGGACTCGTAACAGGGTTTACCTACATTACCCCATGCATAGCATGACATCATACCATTGCATACATCCTGCACAAAAAACTAATCCATTTCAAGGATCTCAAGGGCTTGTGATGCAGGTCATGGTGAATCAACTATCCCAGCAAGGGGCAAAGAGGATTTATTTTCCTCTAGACAAAGTTGTCAGGGGCTATGACCCACTTGATATGGTGAGCTCTGACTCTTGAAGAAGGTTCCCCTAACCAAGGTTGTTTGGAAACCAAAACCAGACATGAGGACTAAAGTCAGGGGCTATGACCCACTGGATATGGTGAGCCTTGGACCCTGGAAGAAGGACTCTCAACAACCCGAAGTTCCTTCAATCAAGCTACCGGATCCAAATTCTAACAAATTTTCTTGTTTACCCCGCGAGGTCCTTGAAAACATTGCATGCATATCATACATATCATTGCATAACAGGTACCCTTTGGGCAGGTCACTTACCATCTCCGCTGTTTATTTCAGCAATGGCTTCCCAACAAGATAACCAGGGTCTGCACACCCAAGAGACTCAGTTCAAGGAGATCTTCCTAAGCCTATCCAAGGGGCAGGAAGAGTTAAGGACACTCCTCATGGGGGATCTGGCCAAGCAAAACCCCAAAGATGACAAGGACGAGCAGCTGAAACGTCTACAAGCTGAGGTAGACACATTGAAAACCCAAATGCTGGGGCAAAGGGCCCTCATTCAAGGTTTAGCTCAGGAGCAAGGAGAGCCGAGGGCCATGATTAGTCAGCTTCCTCAAGGCATGAAGCAACCAGCCCAAATCAGGGACCAGGTCATAGAACAGCTTCCAAGAGGGCAAAGGTCGGGTCCAATGAATAGACTTCTCCGAGTTGCTACTACCCCACAGGTCCAGCAACGACCTCGCCAAGAGCAGTGGGTTGATCAGAACAGGTCGGACAAGCCTAGGGGATAATTCACCAACATCAACATGCCATGGTCACGAGCTTTGCAGCACATGTTAAGGATGAACCTGATTGCGGTGATCAACCCTCCTGCAAATCCAAAGACTTCCTCTCCAAATTACAACCCAGAAGCAAGGTGCGCTTACCATTCTGGTAGCCCGGGGCACGATACTGAGGATTGTTGGGCACTGAAGTACAAGATTCAGAACATGATCGATGCTAAAGAGATCGAGTTCGAGCCCGCCGAGACTCCCAACGTGATCACTGCTCCCTTGCCAAAATATGGCTAGGATTGAGAAACTTTTATTCATTTGAATGTTAAAGTTGCAATTTTCTTTTGTTCAAACATTTATTCATGTTAAACATTGTTGTTCCATTAATGCATCGCATATGTCTGTTTTGAAGCAATATATTCGTACTCACTCTATGCAAATTATTTTCATATTTTTTCTGATGATCAACTCTCAATAATTCTAAGCCTCTTGAGGGAGGATGACGAAAATGATACCACGATCTTTACAGTATGCTTTTGAACAGACCCCGCTGATGAGGTACATGCATTGTTTCAATCCCTAAACACTGGAGTTATAAGGATGATAATCCCTCGTCAACCCCTCTGAGCCAAAGAAGTAGGAGTTTTTCTTTTCGAAGTTTAAAACCCTTAATCATAACCTGGGGCAGGGTAGTTCTCTCAGTTGATCCAAGTGCATAACGAATGGCACCAAAGAGGTCTTTACAAAACAAAGAAAGACAGTGATGGTTCCATAAAGAAAGGCAGTCATTATCTCAAAAAATAAAAAACCCATTAAGTCAAAACCCATAAAGAAGACTTACAAACTGGGGCATCCCGCTGACTGTAATTCCAAAAAAGGAAACGGTTCAGGCAAAAAAGAAAGGGATAACAAAAATCAGACAAGAAAGAGGTCTTACCAACCCTCAACAAGAAAGGAATGACTGCCTATTCAAAATAAGTTATCAACATCCGGAAAATCAGAGCAAAGACTCAAACAAGGTCTAACGTATGATCAACTGAGTTTAGGTTTGGAGAACATCACGAAGAGCGGGTGGGTACAAATAAAATTTGAGCCTTTATCCTTTGTTTCTTAAACCGTGAACCAGGCCACGTTATAACCCTTAAAAGTCCTAGCTGAAGCATGGGTTAGTTCGAAAGCATACTGTGACGAAAGGTATCCTGACTCCTTAAGGCTTACTATAAAGAAGGAGTTGTCATCACGTTTTACAAACATTCATTTGTTTTATGAAAAAAGAATGCATTTTCAAAATCTTCAAGACAGACATAGGCTTTGCATTTTTAACATAACTTTGTTTGCATATGACTTTTTTTTGAACAGCATAGAAGTTCGCACGACGAATGCCTAATGAACAGAAGTACCTCCAATCAAGGGGCAGACATGACCATGGTCCATTATCTGGGGCATTCCAATCAAGATTCGGAGAATCTCTCAAAGGCCAAATAGCCTGGGGCAAATCTCCGCCTGAGTCACTTGGGGCATCCCAGCAACGAATCTTGCCTGATCAAAAACCTTCTGGTGGTACCGCAAAACACTTCTAACAGGGGCAACTCCCTGCATTCTGAGAGCATGGACATAGTCGAGAAAATACTGCGCAAAATCAAAGACCCGCTAGGTTGACATACCTAGGCAAAAATAAGGGCTTCCCGGCGAACCAAAAGGGTTCGGGCAAAATGAAAGGATGAAATGAAAAAAATCTGTACACCCGGCAAGTCGAAAACCTGAAAAGGCGCTTGGGCAAAAATGGGTATCCCGGTGGACTGAAAACCCGAAAGGGCGGTCCAGGCAAAAGTTAGGGATCAAAGCGTACGACTATGTCACGTCATCTTGTCACTTGCCTATCAAAAGAAGAGTTTGTCCATCAACAACTATCAGCACCTCACAGGTTTTCCTCTCCCACCTCAGAAACAGGGGCAATACAGAGTTGTCTGAGCAGTCCAATTGTTCTGTCCTCCAAGGTATCAAGGAGGGTTCAACCAGTACATCCCAATTCCCCAGAGAGTGAGCTAGCAAGTCAGCACTCTCCCCAAGCAGAGCTACAGTCAGCCTTAAGGAAGTTGGGTATCCTCCAGCAGACCTCAACATTCTCCAGCAATATATGCAGTCTTAACAAGCATCCCCGGCAATCTTGGTCTAAAGATTGTTCCCCGGCGGTATATCAAACACTCAGTGGCGTTACTTCTGATACAGTTCAAAATTTTCCCAGGAGAGTCCAACCCAATTTCCCCAGGAAAAGTTGGAATCTATCTCCCCAAGCAGTAAGCTTATCCCCAGTAGATTCTGGAAGCTTACCCCCGCAGAGCACGAACGCGTCTCCCGGCTTTATTCAAAGAGTCATTTCCTTACCAGGATATAACTGGGTTATCCTCAGCCAAAAACCACGGAAAGAGCGTCCTCGACGTAGTCTTCTTATCCCCGGCGAAGTCTATTAACACTTCCAACATAACAAGGGTATCCCCAGCAAGTTATTATCAACATTCCAACAAAGTACCTCTCTCCCCACAGAGTACTGCTCCTCAGCAAGAGCGTTAGAGTACTTTTCTCCCCGCAGAGTAATCCATTCGCCAAGTTTATTCCCCAACGAAGTTATCTTCTCCTACCGGTATTCTTGCAACTATTATCCCCAGCGGAAACAAATACGCTTTTCTTCAACATCAGCCCAGGAGTGATTTCCCGGCACCTGTCAAGGATTTACTTTCCTAGACAACAAACATACATTCATAAACATCACATTTCCATACATTATAGCATGCATATACGCATCATATCTCACAATCTCATTTATATTGAGAACATCATCGCTTGATCCATATCATGAATTGCGTATGACTGACCTTTACCTTTCAGGAAAGATTCAGTTGAGTTCTCAATCATATTTCAAGACCTAGACCGGTTCAGTTAAATCGACTCCAAAGATTTCTCTGTTTCTTATCCAGTCAAAGGCCTTCTCTGGTTCAGTCAGATCGACCCTAAGATCTCCCTGTCTCTTATCCAGTTGAAGACATCTCAAGACCTAGACCGGTTCAGTTGATCGACCCTAAGATTTTCTGTTTCTTATCCAGTCCAAGGCCTTCTCTAGTCCAGCTAAATCGACCCCAAACAGATTTTCCTGATGAAGACTCAGTAGAAGACATCCAAGATTCTCTCAATGATTGCTATTGAGGTTGAAGTCGCCTATGGTTCTCTCCCCGATACTGCGGAGGTGGTAATCCCAGATTTCGCTCAACGATTGCTGTTAAAGTTGAAGTTATCCAAGATTCTCTCAATGATTTCTATTGAGGTTGTAGTCGCCTATGGTTCTCTCCCCGATACTGCGGAGGTGGTAATCCCAGGCTTCGCTCAACGATTGCTGTTGAAGTTGAAGTTATCCAAGATTCTCTCAATGTTTGCTGTTGAGGTTGTAGTCGCCCATGGTTCTCTCCCCGATACTGCGGAGGTAGTAATCATCCCAAGATTCGCTCAGCGTCACTGTTGAAGTCGAAGTCATCCAAGATTCTCTCAATGATAGCTGTTGAGGTTGTAGTCGCCTGTGGTTCTCTCCCCGATACTGCGGAGGTAGTAATCATCCCAAGATTCGCTCAGCATCACTGTTGAAGTCGAAGTCATCCAAGATTCTCTCAATGATTGCTGTTGAGGTTGTAGTCGCCTGTGGTTCTCTCCCCGATACTGCGGAGGTAGTAATCATCCCAAGATTCGCTCAGCGTCACTGTTGAGGTTGAAGTCGCTCAAGATTCTCTCAATGATTGCTGTTGAGGTTGAAGTCGCTCAAGATTCTCTCAATGATTGCTGTTGAGGTTGTAGTCGCCTGTGGTTCTCTCCCCGATATTGCGGAGGTAGTAATCATCCCAAGATTCTCTCAATGTTTGCTGTTGAGGTAGTAATCGTCCCCAGATTCTCTCAGCATTACTGTTGAGGTTGAAGTCATCCAAGGTTCTCTCACCGTTCCTGTTGAGGTAGTAACCACCCCTGGTTCATCACCGTTTGAAGCTCCAGATTCAGCTCCTGTAACCAGTCAGGACACATCTATACAAAGAGTTTGAAGACCAGCTCCTGTAGCATGCCAGGTATCATTTTTCTTTTGCAGGTACGCAAATTCCCGCTAAGGAATCTCTTACGCAATCAACACCCAGATGGCATCTATAAGCCCATCCACATATCCATCATCTCTTAGCATGGCATCTATAAGCCCATCATCCTATCCATCAATCTCCAAATGGCATCTATAAGCCCATTCCACCATCACACTGCTATTATGTGAGCGCAAATTTCTGGGCACTCTAGTGTTCAATCATCTTCCACCCTCGGATTACGAAAGGCACGTCAGCCAATCTGCATCCTCAGGTCTAAGAAGATTGAACAGGGGCAACTGTTGTACCCCAAAATTTTCCCTCCCATATTCTTCAAGATTTGCCAAGTCAAAGCTTCAAACATTCCTCAAGGGTTGCACAGTTCAAAGGACTCCTAACAGTCAAAGATTAGGGTTTTGGTTCTGACAAAGAAAATGAAGTTTCGAAGGGTCCAATAAAGTCCCACATGCCTATAAATATGGTCAAGCATCCTCATACCAAGTTTCAAGACTTTCAGCACAAAATTGCACAGTCAAAAACCTTAATTGCACTACAGTCAACTGTAGGGGCAAAATGGTCATTTGACAGTCAAAAGTCCAAATTTTTGGTCAACATCTCATTTTGAAGCCACAAACATCATTTGATCAATGCTTGATCATGATTCTCAAAGCTTGGCTCAAAAATCATCAAGATGCAAAAGCTTCCTTATTTGGACAGTTGAAAAAGTCAACTGTAAATTGACCAGGGCATAACTTCCACATGGATTATCATAAAAATTCCATCCAAAGCTCATTTTGAAGAGAAAGACATTCCCTACAACTTCTCTTCATACTTAAAGTCCAAGAAATGCTCTCACAAAAAGTTATCAATTTCAACATTATAGGTCATTTCCAAAAGTCAACAAAAAGGGACTTTAAGTCAAAGGCCATAACTTGATATTGGTAAATCAAAGTGACATGGGACCAAAGACATTGGTTAGAGGACTCAAAGACCTTTCCAAAATGTCCAAGAACATGAGCAAAGCTTAAAAATTGAGCAAGTTATGCCTTGTAGAAGTTGGGAAATTTTTGGATATTTTGAAAAGTCAATATTGATTCAAATGACCTAAAATTGCTAATGGGCCTCTTTTTCTTCCACAATTCATCATCCAAGACATGTGCACGACCATTTGGCCCAAAGGGAATTTTTTATCATTTTTATTTTATTTATTTGAATTTTTAAATGCTAGAAATTCATTTAATTAATTAAAATATATAAAAAATGCTAAACCTAGGTTTTTCAATCTTTTTATGCATGATATCTACTCAATATTTCGTGCAAATCAGGTTTGGAAAGTATCTTGGTGATTGAACATGATTTGGACTAAAATAGCATGAAAAAGATTTGAAAATAATGGCATGGAAAATCAAATATTGTTTCATCAATTCCTTGATTCTTTTGATCAAATTCTTAACCTAAATCATTCATTCATATATAGGCAAGCTAACCCTAATGCCAAGACCCTCTAAGCTGCGCCATATACAGAAAACCATACTTGAGTTTCTTGCTAAAAAATTCAAAACTGAAATCGTGATTCCAAAGCATTTCAAGGCAAAGTAATCAGTCCATTGCATTCCTGGGACATCAAGCAACGTATTTGGATCAAAAGCACGACCTCTAACGCCCAGAATTGGTGAATAGGATTCACACTTGTTCATATTTTTTTCATGATCGTGTTTTAAGATTTAGACATTTTCATTGCATTTTTTTTGATGAATTCATACTAATTGATGTGTTCTGAAGCTAACCACCTATTTCAATTGAGTTTTTATGCGTTATTGAAGGATTCACCATGAAAGGACCTTAGGGTTTTTCAGCGTTCAAATTAGGGATTCCTTGATACTGTAAAATTAGAGAATCACGATGCCATGGTTGAAACTAGCAGGCTTGGACGAAAACAATGGAACCCTCGCGCCTAATTTATACTCAAAGATGGCGTAATCGCTATTATTGGACATGGCCTGTTTTGGGGGGGTTCAAAACCCCCGCTAACTCTTTTCTATTTTCAGGGAAAAAACAAAGCAATGGAGAAGATGATTAGGTGGCCAAGGCTGATTGGTTCATTTAAAAATTCGCGCGGAAACAAGTATTAGCTTTTGTTTTATTTTATAATGTTTGTTGTTTATTTGATAGACAAAGAAACCAATTGGAACGGATGGCAGCGCGTAGTGGTGGTAATCATCAGGACCTGGGTTCGAGCCCCAGGTCCCTCACCCTTTCCATGATTTTTTTTCAATTAATACTTATATGCAGCTTCAACGCTAAAGCATACCATGCACCCACGTTATCAAGCCGTCCACGCGTCCCATTGCACTCAATCAAGGGACCAGAGCTGGAGACTATGATGAACCTCAGTCAATGCACAGGCATGCTAATCAAAAGGTCAACGAGGCCTAAGGCTTATTGGGCTCAAATTGCTAAGACTTGCCTCCCAATTTGGGGACAGAACCCCCCAAGGTTTGCAAGCTTCTTTTATATTTTTTTTTCTTTTCTTTATTTCAATTAATGTTTTTAATTAATTTCTTTAATTTAAATATTTTCATAACAAAATATTAAAAACAATATAAAATCAAAAAAAGACAAAAATAAGTATTTTTATTTAATATTTTCATAGTTTGTAAATAAAGTTCATTAATTGACTTAGTTTTTAATTTAGGATTTAACCTTAACATTTTTAATAAAATCTAAAATTGGTAGAATTAGGGTTTCAAATCTTTTTTATCCTTTTTTCCTTTTTACCACTTTAATTATTAATTCTTCCTATTATTTTTATAAATCAAAATTACCATGTAATTAATTAGGTTAATTTAGGTTTAACTTTAATATCCTTTCTTAATAAATATAAAAATAGAATTAGGGTTAATTTCTCAATTTAATTCAATTTCAATAAAATCATAAAATACAAAAAAAACAAAAAAATAATTTCTTTTTCTTTAATTTAATTAATTTGCTAATAATTTAATTTCGTTAAAAGGGGTCCAATGCCCTCGTTTCCAATCTTAATTCAAATCGCGCATTTATTTCTTTTTCTTTTAATATTTATGTACCTCTCCCAAAGCCATGTAAATATAAATCTTTCGCACTTTACTTTTCATTATTTCTTTATTTTCTGTCAAATCGGGTTCTGGAAATTTTGGCGATGTGGACTCGCGCCTTTTGTAATAGCTTTAGAATTTTATCTTTCTCGCAATTTTTAACTACTAATAAATGCATGCAAGAATGAATGATAAAATAAAAACAAACGCATAGATCACTTTGACAAAAGACAAAAATAAATGAAAACGACGCACAAATCACACACCACCCCTAGGGTACGCCTCACTGTTGCCTTGCCTCGAAAGGTGGTCGTCGAGTAGAGGATGTCTTAGTAAGTCCTCATGATCCGGGAACCTGGCATGAGGGTAGCTTCTAAGGTGTCTTCCCATTTCTCTGGTGATCACCATGTCCCGAACCTCGAATTGACCCGAACACCTCCAACGGTGGTGCTACCTACCTCTCAATGGTGGGATGGCACTACTTTAAAGGACATTTACACAGACGAATTCCTTAGGGTAGGTAGGTTCTCGTGGATACTTGCTCTAAATTTCAAAACAAATTCAAAATACTTTTCACACCAACACATTTTCAAAAAGCTTTCGAAAGCATTTTTTCAAACACTCTTGAGGACCGATACAAGAGTCGAACTGGAATTTTCAAAGAAACTTTTTAAAACCCACATTGAAAAGCAAACAAACCATTTTTTAAAACACAAATGAGCAAGTATCTAAGAGCCCATGGATAACCATGGATAGAAAGGGTGCTAACACCTTCCCTTTCTATAACCTACCTCCCGAACCGAGAGCAATCTCTTTAAGGAATTTTTCTGTGCTTTTGTCCTTCCCATATTGGAGAAAATAAAAGACGGTGGCGACTCTTGCTTCCGCGACATTTCGCGAACCAGCGTTAAACAGTCAGTTCCAGATCCACCGATCACAGGGGATAAAGCAGTAAATGTCCTAGTTTTAATCTATTACATCCAGTGGGCAGATACAATAATATGGAAAAATATGAAAATAGGTAAATGCGCGAAGTGGAAAACATGTCTGAAAAATCCTAAAAAATCTTTTTTTTGTTTTTAGTATAAAAGAAAATAAAGCCTAAGTCTATTTAAATTTAATTTTAAGGAAAAAATATTAAAATAATTAATTAGTTTATTTGTAAATTAATTTGATTAATAAAAATTATCCTAATATTTTTTGTGATTTTGATTTAAGACTAATTTAAATAAAAATGATCAATAAAGAAATAACAAAAAGAACAAAAATAAAATATGAAAGAGTGAGGGGATCCTTCGATCCAGAGAGAGGTTGCCTTTCGATTCTATGAAGGGTGTCACCCTTCGATCCAGGGAGATCTTTCCTTTCGATTCTATGAAGGGTGTCACCGTTCGATCCAATGGCAAGATGTAGCTAGAGGGCGTTGTTGGAAACTGCTTGATGAATCACTTGTGAGGATGCTACATCTGCAAACATGTCAGCAAAAACAAAAGACATGACCTGGGTGCCAAACCCAGGTCCTTCTATTCTGTGCACGCTGGCCTTATTTATAATGGATCTACCACAAGCTTTAGAAGCATAACAAAGGCAGACCTAGGATCGAACCCAGGTCTTTAGTCTTGAATAACAAATCGAATGAAATAATAAGTGTGGGAGTGTTATGCAAATACAAATTTTGATCTTTTACCCTCTCTTACCAATAGTTGGAACCTTCGATTTGGCACTTTATGGATGTGGGTACCTTCGATTTGGCACTTCTGGGCGTGGGTACATTTGTTTAAGGGTTGCTTTGACTTGGATCACTTATGAAAATTTTGATAACTTTTGGTGAGTTTGTGGATAGCGTATCTCCAATGTATATTTGTCTTTTTTGGCTTGCAAACATGCTGCTTATATAGAGTAGGAGGGAGGGGACAAGAAGACAAAAGTTTAACTGCCATTGTGATGTGTTTGAAAGCCATGAATGAAAATTTGTAATGTTGGCCAAAAACATGGGATCTTGTCCTTTTTTAATTTGAATTAACCTGGACATTTGAATTTCGAATGCTCTCCTTTGAATGGCTTTGATGGCCTCCTTTAAATGGCTCTGATGTCCTCCTTCGAATGGCTCTGATTTCCTCTTTCGAGTGGCTCTGATTCAGCTACTTCGAATGGCTCTGATGCAGCTCCTTTGAATGGCTCTGATGGCCTCCTTCGAGTGGACTTTTTTTAGTGTCTTTCGAATAGTCTTTTGTTGCCTCCTTCGAATGGGCCACCAATGTGTGTCCTTTGAATGAGCCTTTGGAGTACTCTTTTGAAGGGGTCATATTGGGTGTCATAGTGAAAAAACTATGTTGAGGGGTCTTGGCCCTGTGCATTGAAGGAAATTATAGAAGAAACCTTTGCCCTTGTGAATCTAAGACAAGTCTGAGGAAACCTCTTCCTTGTGGATCGAAGGCAAGCCTGAAGTAGCTAATGCACAGTCGAAGCCTTGTGAACCAAGCTTGGTCAAAGGGGGTCCAGTGCTTGATCGAAATATTTTAGATACCCAATTGAATCTCCTTGTCCATATGTCAATCGAAAGACATCCTATTCAGATGTCAATCGAAGGACCTTGTTAAAATGCCAATTGAAAGACCTTGTCCCAAGGCCAATCGAAGACACCTTGTCCATATGCCAATCTAAGACTCCTTCTTTATCTTCAAAATCTTTATTCTTCTTTAATCAAGTGTTTGTGACCACCCATGTAAGATAAAACCTTGGAAAACATGAGAGGGAAAATTTAGGGGTACAACAGCTGCCCCTGTTCAATCTTCTTAAACCTGAAGATGTAGATTGTCTTGTTTGCCTTTCGTGATCTAAAGGTGGAAGATGATTGAACACTAGAGTGCCCCGAAATTTGCACTCGCATGAAGTAACACTGATTGTTGATGACGGAGGGAATGGGCTTACATATGCCATTTGGATAAGATGACAAAGAGTCATCAAAGATGGGCTTAAAGATGTCATCCAAAGTAGATGCTGATTTCACACATGGTCCCTTTGGTGGTTCCTATTCCTGCTGTTTGAGGAGGAATTCTCTAGGGAATATGGGTTTCTGTTATTCTCCTTCTTGAGGAAAACTTTGTGGGGAATAGAGTCTAGGAACTTCGGTTGTCCATTACTCTACTGGGGAGTTATTTTTTGATTGGAGAGACAAAATTTTGTTGTTTTCTGGTCGAAATCCAGACTTCACAGTAACTTGCTGAGGATAACAAAAGTTGACTGTTATTTGGTCGTATCCCAGGCTTCACAACGGCTTATTGGGGAATATGAAATTAACTGCTATCTGGTCGGTTCCAGGCTTCGCAGTAATTGTAAACATTGAATTGTTATCTGGTCGCATCCATGCTTCAGTGTTTTGAAGAAATTAAGTTGTTATCTGGTCGGTTCCAGGCTTTAACTTGAATCTAAGGTATACCGTTATCTGGTCGTATCCAGGCTTCAGTGATTTGAAGAAATTAAGCTGTTATCTGGTCGAGTCCAGGCTTCAACTTGAATTTGAGATATATCTTTATCTGGTCGTATCCAGGCTTCGGTGATTTGAAGAAATTAAGTTGTTATCTGGTCGGGTCCAGGCTCCAACTTGAATCTGAGATATAAATTTATCTGGTCGTATCTAGGCTTCGGTGATTTGAATAAATTAAGTTGTTATCTGGTCGGGTCCAGGCTTAAACTTGAATCTGAGGTATACAGTTATCTGTTCATATCCAGGATTCAGTGATTTGAAGAAATTAAGTTGTTATATGGTCGGGTCTAGGCTTCAACTTGAATCTGAGATATATTGTTATCTGGTCGTATCCAGGCTTCAGTGATTTTAAGAAATTAAGATATTATCTGGTCGGATCCATGCTTCAACTTGAATCTAAGATATACCGTTATCTGGTCGTATCCAGGCTTCGGTGATTTGAAGAAATTAAGTTGTTATCTGGTCGAGTCCAGGCTTCAACTTGAATCTGAGGTATATTGTTATCTGGTCGTATCCAGGCTTCAGTGATTTGAAGAAATTAAGTTGTTATCTGGTCAGGTCCAGGCTTCAACTTGAATATGAGATATACCGTTATTTGGTCGTATCCAGGCTTTTGTGATTTGAAGAAATTAAGTTGTTATCTGGTCGGGTCCAGGCTTCAACTTGAATCTGAGGTATATCGTTATCTGGTCGTATCCAGGCTTCGGTGATTTGAAGAAATTAAGTTGTTATTTGGTCGGGTCCAGGCTTCAACTTTAATTTGAGATATACTGTTATCTGGTCGTATCCAGGCATCAGTGATTTGAAGAAATTAAGTTGTTATCTTTTCGGGTCCATGCTTCAACTTAAATCTGAGATATACCGTTATCTGGTCGTATCCAGGCTTCGGTGATTTGAAGAAATTAAGCTGTTATCTGGTCGGGTCCAGGCTTCAACTTGAATCTGAGGTATACAGTTATCTGGTTATATCCAAACTTCGGTGATTTGAAGAAATTAAGTTGTTATCTGGTCGTGTCCAGGCTTCAACTTGAATCTGAGGTATACCGTTATCTGGTCGTATCTAGGCTTCGGTGATTTGAAGAAATTAAGCTGTTATCTGGTCGGGTCCAGGCTTCAACTTGAATCTGAGATATACCATTATCTGGTCGTATCCAGGCTTCGGTGATTTAAAGAAATTAAGTTGTTATCTGGTTGAATCCAGACTTCAACTTGAATCTGAGTTATACTATTATCTAGTTGTATCCAGGCTTCAGTGATTTGAAGAAATTAAGCTGTTATCTGGTCGGGTCCAGGCTTTAACTTAAATCTGAGGTATACTGTTATCTGGTCATATCCAGGCTTTGGTGATTTAAAGAAATTAAATTGTTACCTGGTCGGATCTAGGCTTCAACTTGAATCTGAGACATACCATTATCTGGTCATATCCAGGCTTCGGTGATTTGAAGAAATTAAGTTGTTATCTGGTTGGGTCCAGGCTTCAACTTGAATCTGAGATATACCGTTATCTGGTCGTATCCAGGCTTCGGTGATTTGAAGAGATTAAGCTGTTATCTGGTCAGGTCCTTGCTTCAACTTGAATATGAGATATGCTATTCTCTGGTCGTATCCAGGCTTCGGTGATTTGAAGAAATTAAGCTGTTATCTGGTCGAAATCTAGGCTTTGCAGTTTCTTTAACAGGTCATGCAAGTAGTCAACGATGTTTGTTGATTTAATCTTTCCTTAAAAAGGTAAAGAGTTAGTCATATGCAACGCCGTGATGTATGAAGTGCATTGTGATGATGTTCTCAAAATAAATGAGATTATGATGTATGCGATGTGTATGCGCATGCCATGATATATGAATATGGGGTGTTGTTGCGATATTTCCTAGTCTGGGAAAATAAATCCCTAAATGCTGCTGGAGAGTATTGGGAAGCTGAATCCTTCGTTTCTGCTGGGGATGCTGAATGTAGATGATTTGCTGGGGATTTTCTCTTTTCGCTCGAGGATATTCTGTCGGGGATCTTTAACTCCTGCTTGAGAATGACTCTGTAGGGGAAGGATGTTCTATCGGAACATTTTATCGATGTAGAGAAATAAACTCTATTTAGGGGGATAAACTTTCACAGTTAGAGAAATAAACTCTGTTGGGGAGGGAAAGCTTTGTGAACTGAATTGTTGCTAGAAGATAGTCTGGAGTAAGTGTCAGGATGACATCCGTCTTTGGATCGTACCTGAACCGTACTTGAAACATGTGTTGAAAAAGTGTCAGAATGACATCCGTCTCTGGATCGTATCTGCATTGTACTTGAGAGAATTTGGAGTAGATGTCAGGATGACATCCGTCTTTGGATTGTACCTGAACTGTTTCCATAAGAAAGTCTACTTTAATGTTTCCACAGGGAATTCTTGACTTGTTGTTTTGAGAAGAAATCCGTTGAGGAACATTGATTTTGGTTGATTGTACGTGATTCTTTGCTGGAATTCATGCCTAATGCCCCAAGTGATTCAGATCGAGATCTACCCCTGGTTGTTTGGCATTTTTGAGAGATTCCTTGAATCTTGACTTGACTGCACCAGATGATGGATAATGATCATGTTGTACCCCTTGGTTGGAAGTGTTTTCCACTTGATGTGAAACTTTTTATTGAGAAAGTTTTTTGGTCACTAGATATTCGTCATGTGAATTTCTATGCTGTCGAACAAATAACTATGTGCAAACAATGATAATCAAATAATGCAAAGTTTATGCTTGTCTCGAAGTTTGAAAATTAATTTTTTTAGTAAAACATTTTGCAAGAGGATGATATCAACTCATGATTTATAGCAGGCCGTACGGGAGTCGGGATACCTTTTGGTAACAATATGCTTCCAAACTAACCTATGCTTCAGTTAGGACTTTTAAGGGTTGTAGCGTGGTCTGGTTCACGGTTTAAGAAACAAAGAATAAGGCTCAAAGTTTACTTGTACCCACCGTTCTTCGTGATATTCTTCAGTCCCATGCTCAGTCAATTGTGCATTTAGATCCCAATTGAGTCTGGAGCCTTTTTTCTGATACTTGGAGATGGTTCAAAAATTGAATGTTTGTTTGAGAAGGCAGTCATTTTTGTGACCTTTATTTTTGTTGAGGATTTATAGGACCTCTTTCTTTTTTTGATTTTGATATCCCTTCTTTTGCATGGACTGTTTTTTTTGTGTGTTTACACTCAGCGGGATGCCCCAACTTTTTTCTTAAGTCTCCTTCATAGGTTGATGAAATAACAATGTTCGATATGAATAAATGTTCGAGCAATAAAAAAAATTACAAATTGAAAATTCTAATGAACAAAAGCCTCTTTGTTTGATCTTGTCACTTCAGATAGTGTGCCCTAGAGGGATGACAGAAAAATTCTAGTTGACCATCTTGTACGAATTACAATGCTCCCTCATCGATCAGGTCTTGAATTTTATATTTTAATGTCCGACAGCTATCAGTATCATGCCCTGGACTCTTGGAGTGATATGCACACCTTGCATTTGGATTGTACATTGGAGATGCAGTATTGGGATTTATAGAAGGATCCCTCAATGTGACCAAATTTAACTTCAACATGTGTCGCAAGACTTGCGACATTGGTATGCCGAGTTTGGTATATTGCCTAGTGAATGAATCCTTCTTACGCTGATTACCCTGTGGTTGTTGGCGAAGTTGTGGTTGGGCTTGCGACGTAGCAGCAATTTGGAAAGGTCCACTATTTACCAAGCCAACCTCTTGTCTTCTCAGAGGTTGATCAATGACTTGGTCCCCAACCTCGATTGTTTGCTTCATACGGTTGAATCTGTTTTGATGAAGTTTGTTGATAATGGCTCTCATCTCTTCTTGTCCCCGGGATAGGCCTTGGATAAGAGCCATTTTCCCCAGCATATGGGTTCTCATTGCTTCTACCTCAGCTTGCAGTTTGTTGTACCCCAAAATTTGCCCTCTCATTTATCAAGATTTTTCTCACAAGACTTCTTGGACTCAAGACAAGATCAGGGTTTGGTCAGCTCAAGACATCTCATCTTGCACTAATAACCCAAAATTAGGGTTTGAGTTTGCACAAGGATTTTTGGACCACCAATGCTTCATTTGACTTTCATACATCATCTTGGACCCCTAAGATTGTTCATGTTAAGTTTCAAGCCTTGAACCACATTTTTGATCAGTCAATTGGACAGTTGACCTAAAAAATCAACTGTATTGGGGAAAAGTCAACCATGGCCAATTTACAGTCAAACTTCATAATTTTTTATCCACATCAACATTTTAGACTCATATGTACCATTTGATCAAGTTTGGATCACAACTCCTCAAGAAATTTGATCAAATCATCAAAAGGGCAAAATGGTCAAAATTAGGGTTTTGACTGAGAAAGGGAAATTTCTGATTTTTAACCTATCCAATGACCAATTGAGTTCAAACATGATTTCAAGGGTTCAATGGCATCGTCTTGACCTAATTACATGGTTCAAAAGATCTCAAGTTCATTGGATTGACAGATGAATTTTGCAATCAACTGATCAAAAGTCAAACTTTGACTTTTTGGTCAAAATCAAGTGCCAAGGGTCATAATTCATAAAGATATGTAAAAATATGAAACTTGTTCACCAAGAAAACCAATTTTGAAAATTAGGGTTTTGAATTTGAAAATTTTCATAACTTAGAATTTTGCTAAGTATGAAAATTTTCTTATTTTTTCCCAACTTTTCACCACTTTTTCACCATGATGTATTTTGATTCAAGAAAAGTTCCCAACATGAAAGTTGTATTCCTCCATTAAATCTACAACCTTTCTTCACAAAGTTTTCCCTAAAGATGCTTGGATCTCAAGATATAAATTTATGAATACATGCTCATGAACTAAATAACTTAGTGAAATTTTGCCCTAATTTAGGCAGGTTTTTGACCCAACTTCATAGAAACTTTTCACCTAGTTCCAAGAGGTATCTCAAAATTCATTTCAAATATGGATTATAGATCACATTGAAAGCTTTCAAAAATGTCCAAGAACTCTCCAAGATCATTTTTGGTTAGGGAGAATCAAAGAGAGGAAGTTGGCATTTTCTCACTTTTTGTTCAAGCCATTTTCACATAGCATCAAGTTGGAAATCCAATCCATGTTGTTTGTATCTTGCTTTACAGGTCCTAAGCTAACTTTACACTCAATAATTAAATGCAAACTCAGTTGACAAAGGCATTATCTTTGCTTTTGAAGCTTTGTACAAGAGATAATTCCATTTTAGGCATAAAGTTCACATTGCCATTTTCATAAAGAGAAGCTTTTGCAACTTTGTCAATCTTGAGCATTGAACCTGTTCCCTTGGTGCAAGCAATGTACACAGGTCTCAAGCAAATTGTACAAGTGCATTACAGATCTCAAGCAAGGAAGGACAGGCATGTTATTATGGTCACTTCACTTTACTTCAAATGCAAGAAAAGTTGCCAAAAGGTCAAAAACTTATACAGCTAGTAAGGGCTGACCTTTGTATCATTTCTATACAAATATAAAAAACTTATGGCAAGGCATAGCACGATTTGCTTGCACCTAAAACACTCTCAAACTGAAAAACTCCAAAATTCTGCCCAAACACTCAGTTTCTGCAAAACACTAGCCAACACTCATTTGGCTCGTGCATTTTGTGTTCAAACACTTCAAGCATCTCATAAACATCATACCAAAGCAAGCCAATCCCTTACCCTGGTTCTGTAACCCCTGTTTTAGCATCCACCATTTTCACTTTGGAAGCTTGCAGCTTGACTTGTCCAGAGAGTTTCAGCCATCCTCAGAGCAAGCTAAGCATTGGAATAGGTTGAGGGAAGTTCAAGGAAGCTTAAACAATCACCAGGCCTCCATTAAAGTCCCTACATTTCTCTACTGGAATCCAAATGAAGGAGTTATTTTCTTGAACTCTATCTCTCTGAATAGGCATCCTCAAGCCACGATTTGTGAAGAAAAAATGTAGTCCATATCATAACGAAGTTGTACATATGCATACTTTTCATTGATATTAATTGTGCTGAGAGAATTTGAAGATTGAAAATGCTGAAAAAGTTAGGTCACGAATTAGGGCTGCCAAAATTCTCTCTAATCTTTTAGAGTTAGGTTACATAATTTATATGGTTGGAATCGTGAGCTCAAATGCCACATGTTTCATGTTATGAGTTTTTGTTTGTGTGCAAGCATATGAAAGTTACAGATTTGAACTATGGCGCGCGAAGAAGAAGACCAAGGACAGGGATGAAGTGGCTTCTGGGCTTTTTGGCGCCTGGCCTTTTTTGTTTTTACTAATCACACCCCCTGACTTACTTTTACACCCCCTGGCTTATTTGTTATATTTTTCATATTTTTTTCTAATTTTCATATTTATTGTTTTTGATTATTTTTTCTGAACAATAAAAAATCCTAAAAATAATTTCTTTATTTTTTGCAATTTCATTTTATTTTTTATTATTTTTTGCATAAAAAAATAGTTTATTATGATAAATAGATTTTATTTTCTTAAATAACTTATAAATATATTTAAATATACTTAATATTTTTATTATACTATTTATACTCATAAATACTTGTTTTTATACATATTTAATTTTTAATATTTATATATAATATTATTTATTATTTTCTTGTACAAAAAATGGACAAAATAATAACATAAAGCATTATTTTCTTTTAATTAAAAAATTAGGGTTTCACCCCTCCAAAAATAATATTATTTTTTCCTTATTTTTTTAGGGTTTAAATTAAATTATTTTCTCATACAAAAAACAAATACCAAAACATTTTTTACATAAATACATTGCATTGCATTTTAAATATTTGTACATTTATTTAATTCGCGCAATATTCGATTTGGTTGTAATAATATATTTAGGATTATATTTGTGCAAAATACCCATTCAAAACTTGTATCCCCCCTCCCATAATAATTGTTGTAATAGCTTAGTTTATTTTACGCAATTTATCGCTTTATATACTATGCTTAGTAATTAGGGTTTGCATGACAAGAACGAAAACAAAGCAAAATAGAAAACCCTAAATGCAAGACAAAAGCATGAAAATTACACACTTTGCACACAAGCACCCTTAGGGTTTATCCCACTTGGTTGCCTAAAAATAAAATGGCCATGTTACGCATGCGAAGTATCTTGGCAAAATAAAATAAATATAAGATCATAGTCCCTCGATGACGCTATTCAAAGGTTGCCTAAACAAAATGATATTGGTCCCTCAAAAATGCTAAGATACTTGGCAACATTGCTATCATGGTTATACGATGACCCACGCCCGTCCTATTTACATCCAAAGATAGGGTTGCTTACCAAATCAATGGTAAGTCAACAATGTCAAAGGAATAAAAATGCACAAGAAAGACATTTGAGTAGGTAGATAGCTTCTAAGTTACTTGCACCATTTCAAAACAATCCTTGCTATTTTCAAAAACAAACACACACATATTTCAAAGCATCTTACAAAACATTGAAAACATTTTCAAAAGACAAACATCTTTGTATACATTCTTACGAACGAGAATCATTACAAAGATTGCCTAAACGAATGGCTTCTTTTACAAAATACTTTCAAAACCACACCAAACACCATTTCAAACAAAACAAAGCAAGTGATCTAAACAAGTAACTAAGAGCCCATGGAAAACCATGGATGAAAAGGGTGCTAGCACCTTCCCTTTTCATAATCTACCCCCCAAACTCAAGAAAACATCTCAAAGGTCTTTCGTGTGCTTTTTTACATTTCCTTTTGGATAAAAGAAAAGTCGGTGGCAACTCTTGCTAACCGCGACATTTGCGATAAAACGCAAAACCTCAAGTCAGTTCTCCCACCGTATCACAGAAATGGCGACTCTGCTGGGGATTTTAATAAAAGTGGGGTTACCTTAGGGTTTATATCACCTTTATTTGCTTACAATTGTTTGACTTGTTTGCTTTACATTTTGGTTCTATTGTTTGGGTTTGAATCCTCCACCCGGATTTGGGAAACATTATAGGTAAATAGCAATACATTGTGGAAACTGTGTGGGGTATACCGACACGGTCTAAGCAATAGCTATGTTAGTGTGACATATTTATGGGTACCGGTAGCCTTTGAGTCAATCAAAGAGAATACGAGGCCACTGAGTGATGTCATGAAGCACTAATGTACTTATAGAACCCTTTACTTGACCAACTTGGCCTTTTAGGATGTAGTGAGATGACCGACTTTGGTGCAGTCCTAAGTTGGTAGATACTCGATACTACACTCATTGAGGGTTGGTTTCTTGGAATATTTTGGTCGCCAGTAAAGAGGCTTGAACTGAAACAATGAACAAGGAAACAATCCAGTGATATTGAGCTCCTTAGAACCCGGTTACTATCACTAGGACAGGTTGAGCCAACTAAACTTCAAGAGGGTACTTACCTATGAAACCCCATGCAAGCCTAAACTAGGAACTTGTGTGATTTGCTTGTAGATATATACTTGTGCATAACATCATGGACATCATGAGCATCATGTGCATTCACTAACCATTTCAAGGATTTTGGAGATTCATCTTTGTTCTTGTTTTGTAGGTTATGGATTCACTTCGCAGGAAAACTATCCAAGTTAACCTTGTAAGAATTCCTCCATAACTCAAGGAGCTAGCTTCAAGGATTCCTGAGAATTCTCCATTCACCGAGAGGCATGGTCGTCTACTCAACTTGGTCACTTCCAACACAGGTGAGGATATGATGAAGGTTCTCTTTCAGTTCTTTGACCCTTTGCATCATTGCTTCACATTTCCTGAATATCAACTTGTGCCCACTTTGGAAGAATTCTATCAACTTCTGAGGATTCCTATTCTCAATCAACTACCCTTCAACGGTACAGAAAGAGATCCCAAGCCAGAAGAGATTGCTCAAGCCCTACACTTGCACTCATCTGATGTCACAACTCATTGGGAAACTAGAAGTGGTGTCAAAGGCTTCTTGGCAAAGTTTCTGTTTGAGAAGGCCCAAAGCTGTTGGAATTCCCTAGACTTGCAAGCTTTTGAGGAGATTGTAGCTCTTCTCATCTATGGGATGGTCTTGTTCCCTAATCTTAACCAACTCATAGATGTAAGTGCTGTCAAAATCTTCATGTCACGCAATTTGGTGCCTACATTGCTTGGGGATATCCTACACTCTTTTCACACTCGTACAATGAGGAAAAGAGGTGTTCTTATGTGTTGCACTCCTCTCCTGGAAAGATGGTTTATTTCTCATCTTCCCCAATCAGTCTTGAAGAATGAGCAAGGTTTGAGGTGGTCACAAAGGTTGATGACACTTAAACATTCAGATATTCATTGGTGTTCTCGGTCCAAAGAAAATGTTATCATTGTCGACGATTGTGGGGAATTCCCTAATGTCCCTCTACTTGGCATTAGGGGAGGCATCACCTATAACCCATGCTTGGCTCTAAGACAATTTGGTTATGCCCAAAGGGATGGCCCACATGATATGCTAATTCAAGGATTGGTTTTCGACTACGACAACGACGATCAAGGACTTCGCTTGGGGATATCCTACACTATTTTCACACTCGTGCAATGAGGAAAAGAGGTGTTCTTATGTGTTGCACTCCTCTCCTGGCAAGAAGGTTTATTTCTCATCTTCCCCAATCAGTCTTGAAGAATGAGCAAGGTTTGAGGTGGTCACAAAGGTTGATGACACTTAAACATTCAGATATTCATTGGTGTTCTCGGTCCAAAGAAAATGTTATCATTGTCGACCGTTGTGGGGAATTCCCTAATGTCCCTCTACTTGGCATTAGGGGAGGCATCACCTACAACCCATGATTGGCTCTAAGACAGTTTGGTTATGCCCGAAGGGATGGCCCACATGATATGCTGATTCAAGGATTGGTTTTCGACTACGACAATGACAATCAAGGACTTCGCCAGAGATTCATCCGAGCTTGGAGGATGCTAAGCAAGGTGGATAGCAAGACTTTGGGACACAAGAATTCCATCCCTCTTGAGCCTTACCTCAAGTGGGTACGAACCCGCGCTCAAAGTCTTATGATGCCTTACCCCTCCATTCTCCCAGTGATTATAGATCCTGTTAAGGAGAGAGAGGTTCCATACACCATCCTACATCCTGACATGCCTACATCACTCGAAGACCTACAAAGGGATTGGATACAGCTCAAAGGAGAGCGCGATACTTTCGAAGCCCAATTCTATGCAAGCGAGAAGAAGGTTTTGGAACTCACTCGGCTACTTCATGAAGAGCAGACTCTCAATACCTACATTGCACCAAAGAGGATGCACAATGTCTTTTTACCTTAGAATTTTGTATTATTTTGCCCAAGGGGCATTGATGTACTCAAATTATATCTTATTAATATGACGTGTGTTTCTTTTTTGTTTAAAACATATTTGAATTTTTAAATCCTTGAAAGCATTGCATGAATACATATCATTCATCATAAACATAAACAGGTCTTTGCAACAAGTTTCCTCATCTCTCTACTGTTTATTTCAGTACGATGGATCTCGAACAAACGGTCAAAGATCTGCAAGCTCAGAATTCACAATTTCAACAGTTACTCATGATCTTAGCCAAGGGGCAAGAGGAGCTGAAGACTTTTCTAGAAAAAGAGAAAGAGAAAAAGAAGAAGAAGCCAACTGGTGTGGTAATCATGGGCAGAAGGTTTCAGGGACAAGCTAGAAGAACCTTAGAATTTCCAACAACATCTGATGAAGGGGAAAGGAAAGGAAAAGAAACGGCAGTGCCATCAGATTCTGAATAAGAAGAGGAAGAGGAGGACTACTCTGAACAACAATACCCTCTGGCTGATGACAAGTACAAACACCTGGAAGAGCGTCTAACTGCTATGGAGATACAGAGAGTACTAGGGCTAGATTTAGAGGAATTGGGGCGGGTGTCAGGAATCGTAATCCCGCCAAAGTTTAAAGTGCCATTATTCCCCAAGTATGATAGGGTGTCTTGTCCCAAAATGCACCTTCGATCTTATGTCAGGAAGATTCAACCACACTCTGCTGACAAAGACTTGTGGGTCCACTTTTTCCAGGATAGTTTATCAGGAACACAACTTGATTGGTTCTACCAGTTGGCAGCCGATTTCTATAAATAGTATCAGTACAATGTCGATTTGGCACCAACCCGTACTCAACTCTAGAGTATGGCTATGGTATCAAATGAGGGCTTCAAAGACTACGCACAAAAGTGGAGGGATTTAGCCGGAAGGGTGCAACCCCCTTTATCTGAAAGGGAGTTAGTGGACACGTTCTTGGGAACTCTATTAGGCCCTTTCTTTAATCATCTGATTGGGAGCTCTTCTGCAGGGTTTACCGAATTGATTTTAACCGGCGAAAGGGTGGAGGCTGGTATAAGAAGTGGGAAAATTCAGAAAGGCGCGTCTGCCTCTACAACGGTGAAAAAGCCCTTCACGGGAAAAAAGGAAGTATCTGTTGTTTATTCACATAGGAATCAGGGAAGAACTGAGCGCCGACCAACGGTAGGGGCCGTTATGATTCCGAAGCCTGCATCAGACCAGCCAAGAAATAACCAGTAAAGGGTGGAAAGGCCAGTTCGGCAATTCACCATGATTAACATGACTCCAGCTCAAGTTCTACCACATCTTCTAAATTTGAATCGGGACACTTTAAAAGAGGCCCCAAAGAATCCTAATACTGCGTCTCCACATTACCATCCCAACGCCAGATGCGCGTACCATTTTGAAAGTCCAGGGCACGACACCAACAACTGTTGGGCTCTGAAGAACAAAATTCAAGATCTGATAGACGCGAAGGAAGTTGAGTTTGAAGCACCTGAGAAACCAAATGTTATTTCCGCTCCGATGCCTAAACATGGTCACAATGCCAACGCTATTGAAGAAGATCTGTTTGTTGCTACCGTGGATGAACTGTTGACTCCGCTCCCGATTATTAAGTTGAATTTGTTGAAAGCTGGTATATTCCCAGGTTGTGACAAAGATTACCATATTTGCCTATCCTCATCATTTGACTGCCCTCTGTTGATAAAATGTATCCAACGACTGATGGATAACCAAGAAATTGTGTTTGAGAATGCTCCTATTTCACCCATTCCAGTTAAAGAAGTTTCAATTATAACCATCTACGCCAATCCCTTCGGGGCCCCTAAAAGACCCGTTAGGATTACACCTGTTCCAAAGACTACTCCACTTAAGATTACAATTCCCGAGCCGGCCCCTTACAAATCAGGTAAAACAATACCATGGAATTATGGTAGAGAAATCTACTACCATGGTATTAAACACGATGAACTGATTTCCGAAGAAGAAAGCTCCGAAGAGGACAATTCTGACATTAGCAATATTGTCGGAACTAGCAAGATTACCCGCAGTGGTAGAATCTTTTCTCCAGAGATTTCTCCTCCAACAGCAGTCTTTGGACCCATGGCCGTTCCGAAGATTACCTCTCCACCAGTGATTGTACCTGCAAGCGTACCTACCGACAAAGACAATACAATCCCGATCCCTACTTCCACTATTGAGAATAAAGGAAAGAATGTTCAAGAGGAGCCTGTCCATACGAAGGCTCAATCACTAGCTATTCCTGAAACATCCAAGAAGGAGATGGAAGAAATCCTGAGGATAATAAAAAAGAGTGATTATGATGTGGTTGAACAGTTGGGGCAGACCCCTTCCAAGATATCTATGCTAGCCCTACTGCTGTGCTCTGAAGCACATGCCAAAGCTCTGGTAAAATTTCTTAAGACAGCTCATGTGCCACAAGAGACGTCTGTTGATCAGTTCCAGGACTCTGTGGCCAGTTTGACAGTTGATAATGGCCTGGGTTTCTCTGATGCTGACTTGACACCCAGAGGGAGAAAACACAACGAGGCATTACTTGTCTCAGTAGAGTGTAGAGGAACTACCCTAGCCCATGTCTTGGTTGATACTGGATCGTCTTTAAACGTCTTACTGAAGAAATCCCTTGATAGGTTGGATTGCGAGGGGTTGACTTTAAAACCCAGTAATATAGTGGTGAGAGATTTTGAAGGTTCTAAGAGGATGGTCCACGGGGAGGTGGACATCCCAATAAAGGTGGGAACTCAGGTTTTCAACTCAACCTTCTATGTGATGGACATCCGTCCTTCTTATTCCTGTCTGTTGGGACGCCCCTGGATCCACAATGCCGGTGCTGTCACCTCCACCTTGCACCAGATGCTAAAATACCCGGTCCAAGGAAAGATCATAACTGTCCATGGGGAGGAGGAGTACATGATTAGTCATCTGAATTCTTTCTGATATATGGAGTTAGATGGCGAGTTCATTGAAACCCCTTTCCAACATTTTGAAGAAGTCTCTCCAGAAATAGCGGCGACCAAGGCGGTATCCTCAATTCCTAAGATCACAAGACCTCCACCTCGGATGTCATCTCTAAAGGATGCAAAGGCAGTAGTGGAAGAGGGGGGATGCACCATCTGGGGGCAGCTTCCGGACATTCCATACAAATCATACAAGTTCGGCTTGGGGTTTACTTCAAATGCTCAGAAGACCGTGCGCCGTGCCCGTGCTGGGGGGCCACCTGTGAAGATTAGCAACCAAAGCGTCAATGCAGTAGAAGACAATGAAGAGGATGGAAGCTTGGAAGATTGGATATTTCCTACTGTCAGCGGAGGACTTCACAACTGGGAAGCCAGAGACTTCGTCCCCATAACTTTCATATCTCAGTAATTTATCTTTTACATTTCTGTCGGGCTTGTAATATTCACGAACAATTCGCACTTTAAAACCTTGTGTCTTACCCGAGGCACAATGGTCCATTTGTAAGGGTTTTTAGTTCATCTTCAAATGACACTCAATGAATCATGGACGCTTTTTCACATATAAACCTTTTGTGCTCATTGTCTTTCTTTTACATTTTATTGTTTTAAGATGGCTATACCCTTACACACACCCACACTCACAAATGCAGGTACCCTTCCATTATGGATCCCATGGGTAACGATAATGCTATAGCCTTCAGTAACTTCGAAGATCTGATCTACCAAGTCGAATACGAAGGTGAGGAAGATTGTGAGGTGCTAGGGGAATTGGCCAGACTACTACAACAAGAGGAAAGGGCTATTCAGCCTCATAAGGAGTTGTTGGATACAAATAACTTGGGTACCGAGGAAGATAAAAAGGAAATCAGAGTGGGTTCCAATCTAGAGCCGAGTGTCAAGGAGCGCCTAATTCAGCTATTGCATGATTATGTTGAGATCTTTTCCTGGTCATACGAAGACATGTCGGGACTCGATACAGACATTGTGGTACACCGTCTACCCACAAGAGAAGACTGTCCACCAGTGAAACAAAAAGTCCGCCGCATGAGACCTGACATGTCAGAGAAGATCAAAGCAGAAGTTATGAAACAGTTCAACGCTAGATTTCTGGCTGTTACTTCTTATCCTCAATGGGTAGCCAACATTGTTCCTATACCTAAAAAGGACGACAAAGTGAGAATGTGCATGGATTACAAAGATTTAAACAGGGCAAGCCCTAAAGATGATTTTCCACTTCCACGCATCGACATCCTGGTTGACAATACAGCCCAGCACAAAGTATTTTCTTTCATGGACAGATTCTCAGGCTACAACCATATCAAAATGGCACCTGAGGACATGGAGAAAACTACATTTGTCACGCAGTGGGGTACGTTCTGCTACAAAGTGATGCCATTCGGACTGAAGAATGTCGGGGAAACCTATCAACGCGCCATGGTATCTTTGTTTCATGATATGATACATCATGAGATAGAGGTCTATGTAGATGACATGATAGCCCAATCACAAACTGAAGAGGAACACCTTAATCACTTGAAAAAGCTGTTTGTCTGATTGAAGGAGTACAAGTTAAGATTGAACCCAAACAAGTGCATATTCGGAGTCCGGTCCGGTAAACTCTTAGGGTTCATTGTCAGCAACAAAGGCATCGAGGTTGATCCTGCCAAGGTTAAAGCGATACAAGAAATGCCTGCTCCTCGCACTGAGAAGGAAGTCAGAGGTTTTTTGGGACGCCTAAACTATATTGCTAGGTTCATTTCTCACCTAACATCTACTTGTGAACCAATCTTCAAACTGTTGAAGAAAGATCAAGTAGTCAGATGGAACGACGAATGTCAAGTTGCTTTTGATAAAATCAAGGAGTATTTGCTAGAGCCTCCTGTCTTAATGCCACCCATCGAAGGAAGACCGTAATCATGTATATGACCGTCTTAGAGAATTCAATGGGGTGCGTACTGGGGAAGCATGACGAGTCTGGCCGAAAAGAGCACGCTATTTATTACCTAAGCAAAAAGTTTATTGACTGTGAAACCAGATATTCACTGCTCGAGAAAACTTATTGCGCTTTGGTATAGGCTGCTCGCCGGCTAAGACAGTATATGTTGACTCATACCACTTTGTTGATATCTAAGATGGATCCGATAAAGTACATCTTTGAGAAGCCTACTCTGTCTGGGAGGATAACTAGATGGCAGATGATCCTAACGGAATACGACATACAATACACTACCCAAAAAGCTATAAAGGGCAGTGTGCTAGCTGATCATCTTGCTTATCTAGCTGTTGAGGATTATCAGTCTATGAAGTTTGACTTCCCCGACGAAGACATCATGACATTGGACAACAGTGAAGAAATCAGGCCATATGATGGACCTGAACAAGGATCCCGATGGACCCTGTACTTTGATGGGGCATCCAATGCACTTGGTAACGGTATCGGTGTTGTACTCATATCTCTGGAAGGATGCCATACTCCTTTCACCTCCAGACTTTGCTTCAACTGTACGAACAACATGGCAGAGTACGAAGCATGCATCTTTGGTCTCAAGGCTGCCATAAACTTGGGAATAAAATCTTTGGATGTGTTTGGGGATTCAGCTTTGCTCATCAGTCAGATCAAAGGAGAATGGGACACTAAGCATCCAAATCTTATCCCATACAAAGAACAAGTTTTGACATTGTTACCACATTTCGAGCAGATTACCTTCGAGCATTTCCCACGAGAAGAAAATCAGCTAGCAGATGCTCTAACTACAATGTCATCCATGTTTAAACTTAATTGGGATAACGAAGCTCCCCAGATCACCATTGAACAAATGGACGAACCATCACACTGTCACGAGATTAATACTGAAGAAGTAGTGGACCAGCCTTGGTTTCATGAAGTCAAAAGGTATCTCGAGGCTCAAGAATATCTAGAAGGAGCTTCAGTCAATGACAAAAAGTTCTTAAGGAGATTCTCAGTTAAGTTCTTCCTAAGTAATGGCATCCTGTACAAACGCAATCATGATTCTATTCTGCTTCGTTGTATGGATAAGGCTGAGGCTGAAAGGATTATGGTTGAATTGCATGAAGGTACCTTTGGCACTCACTCTAGCGGGCATACGATGGCGAAGAAGATTCTACGGGCAGGCTATTATTGGTCTACCATGGAAGCAGACTGCTATCAACACTCCCGGACCTGTCATAAGTGTCAAATTTATGAATACAAGGTGCACGTGCCTCCGGTTCCTCTAAATGTCTTAACAGCTCCTTGGCCCTTCGCTATGTGGGGAATCAATATGATTGGGGAGATCAAACCTACAACATCTGTGATCGGTGGGAACGAGAACTGACTGTTTTGGAATGCTGGTTCGCGTTTTGCGTTTGTTTTTGCAAAATGTTGCGGTAAGCAAGAGTCGCCACCGTCTTTTATATTATCCAACACGGAAAGGACAAAAGCACAGAAAAATTCCTTTTTGAGATGTTTCTCGGGTTCGGGAGGTTGATTATAGAAAGGGAAGGTGTTAGCACCCTTTCTATCCGTGGTTATCCACGGGCTCTTAGGTACTTGCTCATTGTGTTTTCAAAAGTTTACTTTTCTTTGTGTTTGTGGGTTTGAAAAGAGTTTTTTGTTTGAAAGGGGTGTAAGTGCGAAAAGTTTTGTTTTGTTTTAAAAGGAGCAAGTACTTAAGAACCATCTACCTACTCAAAAAGGAATTAATCTGTACAAGTGTCCTTTAGACAATGCTATCCCACTATTGAGGAGTAAGCAGCATCGTCGTTTGGAGTTTTCGGGTCAATTCGATTAAGGGATGTGTGGTCACTAAAGCAACGTTAGGACGCCTTAGCGGTAACCCTAATGTCTTAGATCATTTTATCCTAGGCAACCGTTTCGAGGCAACTTATGATCTTTGGACAAGAGGGTGACCTCTAAAACTTCCTATACTCAATGACCACGTTCGAGGCAACCAAGTGAGGTGTACCCTAAGAGTGGCATGTGCGAGTGTGTCATTTTTCAGTTATATTATCTTTGTACATGTTATGGTGAGCTATATTTGTTTTTAGGTTTAAAGATTGATCTTTTCATGCATTGCCTAGTTACCAAACATCTAACAGTTAATATTATGCGGAAATTAAATTGCGGGAAATTAAATCTAAGCTATTACAAGGCGTAGGGTATTTACATCGCCAAAAACAAACCCTTAAAAATTAAATTGCGGAAAGTAAATAAAAGTGATAAATAAAAATCCTAATTTGAAAACTATTACATTCCCGAAGCAGTTACAATATTGAAATATGGATAAAAAATAATACGCGCGCGAGAAAATTAAATCGGAGTGTCTTAGGGTTTTGACCATTTTTTTATTAAAGAAAGCATATTTTTGTTATTTTTGAATTAAATGGAAATTAATATTAAGTTAATTAATTAATTAATTAGGATGAAAATATTTTTGGTTTTTTTATAATTAAGGAAACAAAATAAGAATGGTTAAAAGTTATTAAAAACCCTAATTCTAAATTAGTTTTAATTTATTCTAAAATATGTTAAAATTATACCTAATTAAAAAACTAAATCAATTGGTTAAAATTTATTTACAAAAATAATGAAATAATGAAATTAATAAAAATATTATTTTTTGGGTTTTCTGATTTTATGAAAAAAAGTTAATTGGTTAATTTTTGATAATAATAATTAAATAAAATAAATATAGAGAGAAAGAGAAATAAACCAAAATGGGGGGTTTGGGCCTGAATCTAGGTGTGAAATCAGCAATTATTTGGCCCATTAACGCACCAGCCTGTTTGACCTTTTGAATCGCCCACATGCCTGTTGACTGGAGACCATGGTAGTCCTCCATCCATGGCCATTGGATCTAGATCTGAAGCTACCTGGCGTGTTGATATTTGACGCGTATGGTGGTCTTTATGCTTGAAGATCCACTAGAATAGCTGCAAGAAAATAATAATAAGCGTTTTGGGGGACCTGGGATTCGAACCCAGGTCCCAATGCTCATTGACACGCTCCCTTGGACAACTCATCCATGCTGCTTTATTGTTAGTGGAATGTACAACAAACATTATATGGATAAATCAATTAATCATGCTGGAAAAATTAAAAAAAAACGCGCAATTTGTTTGAATGGACCAATGACGCTAGGACACGTCTTCGTCTTCTTCAACGAAGACTGGTTCGTTTACCTGTGGATTTTATTCCGCAACTAAATCCATGGCATCATCCTATCATGAGCTACAGAACATATAAATGCCAATGGAGACCATCACTGCATTCGTCTCTCTCCCCTGATCATTCCTATACCCATCATTACCCTCAATTTATCCTGCATCAAAAATGCCTAAAAAGCAAGAACAAGAACCCTAGCTCTGGATACGGGGTTATAAGCCATGAAAATAAAATTAAATATTACAGAATCATTGGAAATTGAATGGCAAGTATGAATGTACAAGAAAATTGGCAAGAGGATGCAAGAAAATGATTTCACGATGTCATGTTCAGAGCTTGGTTCGTGATGACTTACAGTGCAATTGATGGCGTCTCAAGGGCTGGTTTTGATTGCTACAGTTTCAGGAGATGTCAGGGAAGAGAGCTACGTCAAGCTTTTTGTTTGAATTGAGCTCTAAGGTTGATTTTGATTTCCAAGTTTTCAAGATTTTTCACAAACTTCTTCTGGCCGTTTCAGCAATGCCTTGTGCGTGTTTTTCCTTTGTGTGGCTTGTACAAGTATTATAGGATGAATTAGGTTTAATCTTTTGGCCTGAATCCAAGTGCATTGAAGATTCATAATTTGATTTTGATCACCATTATCAAACTTCCAAAAATAGCTCAAATCTAATTTTTTTTATGCATGAATAAGCCTTGATACGAATTGATTTGATGAATCATGACAATTGAAAGTTGTACCAATCACAAAGATATTATTTCATCAATTTTTAGATTTTATTTGATTTAATATTGATTAAAAATGAATTAAATCGCTAAAAATTAAATAAAATAGAAAAATAAATGAATGGCCATGAAATCAACTATGGGACACGTGTGTGGCATGACAAAACCATATCAAGTTGAAAAAAGTGGGCCCTTTTGTCAAAAATTGGAGTTTTGAGGATAGTTGACTTTTGGCAAATTTGGAAAAATGCCCAACTTCAACAATGCATAACTTCTTCAATTTTGAACTTTTGGAGGTGTTATTTGACTTTTTAGAAACCTGGATATGTCCTCTAATCAACCCTTTTGGTATCATCTCATTTTGATATACCATGCTCAAGTTATAAGCTTTGATAAAAAAGGTGTTTTTGTTGACTTTCAAAAATGACCTATAATGTCCAATTTTGTAACTTTTTGTGAGTGCATTTCTTGATCTTGGGGTGTGAATATGGATTGTAGGAAATTGCATCCTCTTCAAAATGAGCTTTGGATGGTTCATTTCTCATAAAGTATGAGAAAGTTATGCTTGGTCAAAGTTGAGTTGACTTTTCCTACAAAACCCTAATTTAGCAACTTTTGAATTTTGATGAATCTTGGGCAATCCTTGATGAATCATGATCAACCATTGATAAAATGATGAATTATCCTTCAAAATGAGAATGTTGACAAAAAATATTGAGGTTTGACTATATTTGGGTCACAGTTGACTTTTGCCCTAGCACAGTCGATTTTTGGACCTCTTGAGCAATTGACTGACCAAACTTCCTCTGCAAGGCTTGAAATTTGACATGGATGAACTTAAGAACATATTAGGAAATTGTGGATAACTTGAGGTCATTTGGATGTAAGGACCTTGATGCAACACAAAACTCTAATTTTGAATTGACTTCCTTAGGAGGTGATTTGACTATCCAACTCTTGAGCCATCTTGAGCCATTTGAAGATCATTCTTGACAAATCTTGAGGAATATGGGAGGGCAAATTTTGGGGTACAACAGTTTCCCCTGTTCAATCTTCTTAAACCCGAGGATATAGATTGGCGTTCGGGCCTTTCGTGATTCGAAGGTGGAAGATGATTGAACACTAGAGTGCCCAGAAAATTGCACTCGCATGAAGTTGTATCAGCCTTGTGATGTTGGGAATGGGATTACAGATGCCATTTGGAGATGGATGATGGGAGATGGGCTTAAAGATGCCATCCGGAGGAGTGTCGATCACATAAGAGATTCCTTAGCGAGAGCTTGTATACCTATTGTTGAGGGAGATTCCGTTGGGGAATGTTGTTCTTCGTCTTAGGAGAAATAGAACTTTAGGAGCTTCGGTCGTCCGTTATTATACTGGGGAATTATCTCTATTGAAGAGGTGAGAGTGAACTACTATCTGGTTGCAACCCAGGCTTCATAGTGATAAGACTGACTGCTATCTGGTCGCAATCTAGGCTTTACAGTGACTTATTGGGGAGATGAGATTAAACTTGCTATTCGGTCGTAATCCAGGCTTTGCAATACCTCACTTATTATCTGGTCGAAATACAGGCTTCAGAACAAATCAAGTGGTTATCCAGTCGCATCCGGGCTTTCCTTGAATTTAGGGCACACTAATATCCGGCCGACTCCGGGCTTCTTAGTAACTGGCTGGGTAAACTGTTATCTGGTCGTAACCCAAGCTTCACAGTGTCCCTTAACGCTATCTGGTCGTAATCCAGGCTTCACAAAGTATCATACCACTATCTGGTCGAAATCCAGGCTTCGTAGTAATCTTGGTTGCTATCTGGTCGTAACCCAGTCTTCACAACATCTTCTACCATTATCTGGTCGTAATCCAGGTTTCAAGGTCTTACATTGCTTTCTGGTCGTAATCCAGTCTTCACAATGTACCATACCACTATCTGGTCGAAATCCAGGCTTCGTAGTACACTTGGTTACTATCCGGTCGTAATCCAGTCTTCACAACATCTTCTACCATTATCTGGTCGTAATCTAGGTTTCATGGTCTTGTATTGCTTTCTGGTCGTAATCCAGTCTTCACAAAGTATCATACCACTATCTGGTCGAAATCCAGGCTTCGTAGTACTCTTGGTTGCTATCCGGTCGTAATCCAGTCTTCACAACATCTTCTACCATTATCTGGTCGTAATCCAGGTTTCATGGTCTTGTATTGCTTTCTGGTCGTAATCCAGTCTTCACAAAGTATCATACCACTATCTGGTCGAAATCCAGGCTTCGTAGTACTCTTGGTTGCTATCTGGTCGTAACCCAGTCTTCACAACATCTTCTACCATTATCTGGTCGTAATCCAGGTTTCATGGTCTTGTATTTCTTTCTGGTCGTAATCCAGGCTTCACAAAGTATCATACCACTATCTGGTCGAAATCCAGGCTTCGTAGTACTCTTGGTTGCTATCTGGTCGTAACCCAGTCTTCACAACATCTTCTACCATTATCTGGTCGTAATCCAGGTTTCATGGTCTTGTATTGCTTTCTGGTCGTAATCCAGGCTTCACAAAGTATCATACCACTATCTGGTCGAAATCCAGGTTTCGTAGTACTCTTGGTTGCTATCTGGTCGTAACCCAGTCTTCACAACATCTTCTACCATTATCTGGTCGTAATCCAGGTTTCATGGTCTTGTATTGCTTTCTGGTCGTAATCCAGGCTTCGCGGTAGTCTGATATTGTTATCAGGTCGTAATCCGGGCTTCACAATATGCTGTATAAATCAAGATATTATTCGGTCGCACCGGGCTTCATAACTTGAATTTTGATTGTATCTTTCCTGAAAGGTAAAGGTTAGTTGTATGTAATGCATGTTATGTATGTATGCAATGATGCTCTCAAAATAAATGAGATCGTATGGTATGACGTGTATATGCATGTATCATGATGTATGGACATGTAATTTTTTAGCTGGGGAAAATAAATCCCGGAGCTGCTGGAGAATAGAGTTGAATTCTTCGTTTCCGATGGGGATGGTGAACAAAGATGACTGGCTTGCAGGAGAAGATAACTCCGTTGGGGAAATACTTTGTGGGGAAGAGATATTCTGTTGAGGATTATGACGATAAACTCTGCTGGAGATTCCATTGACAAACTCTGTTGGGGATTTCAATGATGAACTCCGCTGGGGATAAACTCCGCTGGGGATGAATTAATGTTACTAGTGATACAGAATCGGTTGAGGATTGTACTCCTGTTTGGGGAAAGAAAGAAATTTGTTGGGGATGATCTTTCAGTTGCAACTTGCTGAGGATAACCCAGTGTTGTACCCCAAAATTTTCCCTCCCATTTCCTCAACATTTTCTCATCACAAAACCCTTGGAGCTCAAGATCCAATTAAGGTTTCCTCTGCTCAAGACTTCTCCAAGCACTGTTGACCCAAATTAGGGTTTGTGTTTGCACAAATATATTTTGACCTAAAATGCCTAAGATGACTTTCATACTTCATTTTGGACTCCCAAGTTTATCCATACCAAGTTTCAAGTCTTGATTCCAAATTTTGCCCAGTCAATTGGACAGTTGACCTAGAAATCAACTGTATTGGGGAAAAAGTCAACTATGGCCAATTGACAGTCAAATCTTACGAAAATTGACCCACATCAATATTATAAACTCACATGGATCATTTGATCAAGTTTGGATCACAATTCCACAAGAAATTTGATCAGATCACCAAAAGGGCAAAATGGTCATTTTTAGGGTTTTGACTGCACAAAGGCAATATTTGACTGTTTGACCTAGCCAATGGCAAACCAAGCTCACATATGGACTCAAGGACCCCATGGAATTATCTTGACATGCTCAACAAGTTCAAAAGATCCCAAATACACAAGATTGACAGTTGAATTTCCCAGTCAATTGATCAATTTTGACTGTATACTGAAAAGTCAAACTTTGACTTTTTGGTCATAATCAAGTGTCAAGATTCATTTTTCATCAAAACATGCCAAATCATGAAACTTGTTCATCAAGGAATCAAGAATTGCAAAATTAGGGTTTGAAATGAAGATTTTTCATAACTTAGAATTTTTCTAAGTTATGAAAAACCCTAATTTTTTCCTAACTTTGTCCCACCTTCTCATCAAGATCCATTTGGATTCAAGCAAAGGTCAAAACATGAAAGTTGTAGCCTATTGCATAATCTACAACTTTGATTCACAAAGTTTTCCCAAAAGAAGCTTGTATCTCAAGTTACAATTTTTGGAATAAGGGTACCAAACCATTCTTAACTTAGAGAAAATTTGACCTATTTTAGGCAGGATTTTTGCCTAACTTCAAGACCATTTTTCATATACTTCCACTTGAAATTTCAATTTGCACTTCAAATATGGATTGTAGTACACATTCCAAGCTTTCCAAAATGTCCAAGAACTCATCAAACAACCTCATGGTTAGGGAGAATCGAATTTGACAATATGGGAAAAACTCACTTTTGAATTGGCCAAATTACATGTTCATAACACTATGCATTTGCAATCTCAGCTTGCACAACTTGATTACAGGTCTTTTATCTCAATTACACTCATAAATTTAATGCCAATCCTTTGTTCCAAGAACATGTTCTATGTGTTCAAGCATTGCCTAAAGGATTAATCCCAAATTGGAAAAAGCATTATATCCATTTTTGCAAAAAGTTACACTTTATGTCTAAAGCAAATCAAGAAGGTACAAAGGAAATCTCTTTGGCACAAGTTTAGGAGTTAATCACACTAATCAAGGGGAAGTTTATAAGCATAGTATGGGGGCCTGTACAGGCTAGAATCATCAAGTGGCCATTGCTTGCTTAAAGTGTAAGACACATTGCATATGACATACCAACTCTCATATCAGTGAACTAGGGCTTAGAGAAAGTTATCAAACACATTCTAAACATTCATCCTAAGCTGAAACACGACCCTAAGATCCTCAATACCTCCCCATTCCCAGAATCACCTTCAAACTGCTCAAAACAGGGCATCCCTGCAGTTTGAGTTCCATAGCTCAAACCTTCCATGCTTTCTTACTAAAAACTTGTCAAACACATTCCCTAACATCCCTTGAAGCTAATCAAAACCTAAGACACGACCTATAACACTCCCAGGAATCATCACCATTTTCATTTTCTTGTTTTGCAGTTGAAGTTATATAGCACGATTCAAGAGGTTTCAAGATAAAGTAAAACTTGGAATAGCATCCTCACACTTCAAAGAAGCTGTACAAATCATCATCTTGCCCTGAAAGCTCCTCCATTGCAAGGCACGATCTCAACTGAACAGGTATATTCATGAAGTTCTATCTCTCAATATAGGCATTGTTAGCTTTAGGTTTGTGAAGGAAACATGTCAGAATCATAGCCCTGAACATGCTCATATGATTAGATTTCATTTATATTATGTATGCTTAGAGAATTTCGAGTCTGAACATTGATGAAAAACTAAGTCAGGAATTGGGGGAGAAGAAATTCTCCCTCATCTTAGAGAGTTAAGTCAAGTTCTTTATATCCCTGGATTCGTCTTCTCATGCTCTACATTTTTCATGTTGTAAGTTTTGCTTGAAAGTCCAGGAATTGGGAGATATAAAACGCGTGTTTGAGTGTTCATACAGGTTCAGAGGTTGAAGAAGACAGGTTCTGGGCTGGGCCTGGAATGTTCTTTCTTTTTGCACCACTTGTTTGCTTTTACACCCCCCTGAGCCCATTTTGCTTGTTTTAATGTTTTTTTGACTTTTTCTTTTTTGGTTTGACTTATTTATTTTTTCTTATGATATTAAAAATATAAAACATATTTTTCTCACCATTTTCCTATTTATTAGGTATTTATTTGTTTAGATTAGTTTTTTTTGAACATAAACAAATAAATAGATATACTTTTATTTAAAAAAAAAAGTTAAAATAGTGCAAATACATTTTTATTTTCATTTTATTTCATTTCATCTTCTGAAAATATTTTATATAAAAAATACTTTTTTTTTATAAATATTAAATATTATTATTTTGTATATATAATACATATTTAGAAAATAATACATATATATATTTATTAATATATTTAGGTTAAATTACAAAATATACACACTTTTATTTTTCTTATTAATATTTAAAATAAAAAAAAACACCTTTTGACAAATATACTTCATTTTTTGTATATAGTAAATAAATATTGTGCATATTGAATAATATATACTTTTACTTAATAAAATTAGGGTTTGCCCTAAACACAAAAAACTCCAAAAAATAATACTTTTTATTTTTTATTTTTATCTTATTTGACATGTAAAAATACTTTTTTCATATACATAAAAATATTTTTTGGCATCTTGCATATTTATCTTATTTCTATTTAATTTGTGCAATTGATTATCTTGTAAATAATTCCAAAATCGATGTAATAGCTAGGTTTAAATTCCTTGTCTAAATATCCCCTCATTTGAACATTTGTACCCCCCTTCCCATATTGTGTTGTAATAGCTTAGGAAATTTAAATTTCGCACTTTATTGCTTTCTAAATATACCATGCTAGAATTAGGGTTTGTATGCAAATAAAATGAACAAAAATAGTTTGACCTAATTTCAAGATAAACAAGCATGAAAATGGACAACACATATCACACTTGCACCCCTAGGGTATTCCACTTGTTGCCTTCAATAAATGGGCCATATTGCATGTTAGGTCTCTTTGGGCAAAACAAACACAATTCAAATGATCATAGTCCCTCGATGACGCTTTCGAAAAGTTGCCTAAAATGATCAAGTCCCTCTCAAGAAAAATTGTCCAAAGATACTTAACACCATTGCAATTATGGTCTAAACGATGACCCGCGCCCGTCCCTTTCACATCCTAACACAAGATTGTCCACCAAATGCAATGGTGGAACAAAATTGTTAAAAGGGTTAAAACATAACAAAATCTTTGAGAACTTTAGGAGTAGACAACCTCTTAGTTACTTGAATCAAACTTGCAAAACAAAACACTTGCCTATTTCTAAAATCACACCTCACAACACTTTCAAAACAACTTTCAAAAACAAATGAAAACCTTTTCAAAAGACATACACCTTTGTATACATCCAAACATGGATCATTACAAAGGTTGCCACCACATTGGTTTCTTTTCAAAACATTTTCAAACCCACACACACACAAGAGCACCATTTCAAACAATTGAAAAATAAGGCAAGTTGATCTAAGCAAGTAACTAAGAGCCCATGGATAACCATGGATAGAAAGGGTGCTAATACCTTCCCTTTCTATAATCTACTCCCCGAACCCAAGAAAACATCTCAAAGGTTTTTGCTGTGCTTTTTAACCTTTCCTTAGGATAAAATAAAAAGTCGGTGGCGACTCTTGCTCAACCGAAACATTTGCGAAAACAAACGCAAAACCATAGTCAGTTCTCCCACCGTATCACAGAACTGGCGACTCTGCTGGGGAAAACTTAAAAGTGGAGTAACCTTAGGGATTAGATCACCCTCTTGCATGACTAATTGTTTGATTTGATTGCTTTATATCTTGGCTCTCTTGTTTGGGTTTGCAATCCTACACCCGGATTTTGGGAAACATTCATAGATAGCAATACGTTGTGGAAACTGTGCGGGGTATACCGACACGGTCGAAGCAATAGCTATATTGATGCGACATATTTGTGAGTACCGGTAACCCTTGAGTTCAATCAAGGAGAGTACGGGGCCGCTGAGTGATGTCACTAAGCACTAATGACCTAGAACCTTACTTGACCATCTTGGCCTTTTATTAGGGGTAGTGAGATGACCGGCTTTGGTGCAGTACGAAGTTGGTAGATACTCGATACTACACTCATTGAGGGTTTTTTTCTTGGAATATTTTGGTCGCTAGTTAAGTGGAAAAACCAAAACGATGAACAATGAAAATAATCCAGTGATATTGAGCTCCTTAGAACCCGGTTACTATTTATAGGACAGGTTTTTTAAGCCAACTACACTCAAGAGGGTACTTACCTATGAAACCTCATGCAAGCCTGAAACTAGGGATTGGTGTGATTTGCTTGTACATATGTTTGTGCATACATCATGAACATCATAAAGCATCATATGCATTTACTAACCACTTCAAGGGTTTAGATCTTCATCTTTGTTCTTGTTTTGTAGGTCATGGAAATTCCTCGCAGAAAAACCATCCAAGTCAACCTTGTGAGAATCTCTCCTCAACTCAAGGAGATCACCTCAAGAATTCCGGAAAGCTCATCCTTCAGTGAAAGACATGGTAGACTGCTCAGCTTAGTCAACACCAACATTGAAGAGGATGTGATGAAGGTTTTGTTTCAGTTTTTTGATCCCCTTCACCACTGTTTCACTTTCCCTGACTATCAGTTGGTACCCACTTTGGAGGAATTTTCTCAACTCCTGAGAATTCCTATCCTCAATCAGCTACCTTACAACGGTACGGAAAAGGAACCAAAGCCTGAAGATGTTGCTCGAGCATTACATCTACAGCCTTCTGACATCAAGGGGCATTGGGAAACTAGAAGCGGCGTCAAAGGTTTGTTAGCAAAATTCTTGATCGAGAAGGCACAAGAGTGTTGGAATTCATTGGACCTACGAGCCTTTGAAGAAATTGTGGCACTCCTTATCTATGGGTTGGTCCTATTCCCAAATTCTGACCAATTGGTGGATGTCAACGCCGTCAAAA
The DNA here is from genome assembly GCA_948472305.1 of Vicia faba. Classification (NCBI taxonomy): domain Eukaryota; kingdom Viridiplantae; phylum Streptophyta; class Magnoliopsida; order Fabales; family Fabaceae; genus Vicia; species Vicia faba. Next base: position 373,237,389 of record OX451739.1, read on the forward strand.
TCTTCTTGTCCAGAAATCCAATACCCACATTGCTTGGGGACATCCTTCACTCATTTTACACACGAACAATGAGAAAGAGGGGTGTTCTCATCTGCTGTACTCCTCTCCTTGCAAGATGGTTTGTTTCGCACCTTCCACAATTTGTCTTAAAGAATGACCAAGGTTCAAAGTGGTCACAACGGTTGATGACTCTTACTCACTCTGATGTACATTGGTGTTCTCGGTCCAGAGAAAATGTCATCATCGTCGATCATTGTGGAGAGTTCCATAATGTTCCATTACTTGGAATCAGAGGAGGTATCACTTACAACTCTTGCCTAGCTTTGAGGCAATTTGGATATGCACGGAGGGATGGCCCTCACGACATGTTGATTCCTGACCTAGTTTTTGACTTCGACAACGATGCGCAAGGACTTCGCCAAAGATTCATCAGAGCTTGGGGAAGGCCCAACAAGGTTGATAGCAAGACACTGGGACACAAGAACTCCATCCCTCTTGAGCCTTATCTCAAGTGGGTATGAGCCCGAGCCCAGAGTCTAATGATGCCTTATCCTCATGTTCTCCCTGTGATTAAAGAGCCCGTCAAGGAAGGAGAGGTTCCCTACACCATCCTATATCCAGACATGCCTACATCGTGGGAGGAAATGCAGAAAAGTTGGATTCAGCTCAAGGAGGAACGAAACACTTTTGAAGCTAGCTTCTATGCCAGTGAGAAGAAGGTTCTAGAGCTTACCCGCCGACTCCATGAGCAAGAGGCCCTCAACACCTACATCGCACCAAAGAGGATGCGCAACGTCTTTTTACCTTGAGAGGTTGTTTTTGTAATATTTGGCCCATGGGGCATTTATGTACTAACAAATTTCTTCTTATTAATATGACGTGCGTTCTTTTTAGTCTGCAACAATTTTGAATATTCTAAATCCTTGAATGCATTGCATACATAAGCATACCATTCATCATGTGCATAAGCAGGTCTCACGCCAGGTTTCCTTATCTGTCTGCTGTTTATTTCAGTAGGATGGATCTCGAGCAAACAGTCAAAGACCTGCAAGCTCAAAATGCACAGTTCCAGCAACTCCTGATGACCTTGGCTAAGGGTCAGGAGGATCTAAAGACCTTGCTGGGGAATAGAGACCCAGTGAAAAAGAAGAAAAAGAGGCTCGGGGTGGCTACTTTAGGGAGAATATTTGAAGGAGAGGCCAGAAGGGTGCTTGAATTTCCTCCTACTTCTGATGAAGGAACCAGTAAAGGAGGTGGGGCTGCGGTACCTTCCGAGTCCGATGCGGAAGAAGAGGAGGTCGAAGAGGATGAAGACTACACTGATCAACAATACCCTCCGGCTGATGATAAATACAAAGGTTTAGAAGACAGGTTGGCCGCCATGGAGCTACAGAGAGTACCGGGTTTGGATTTTGAAGACTTGGGTTTAGTTGCCGGGATTGTGATTCCCCCAAAGTTCAAAGTGCCAGTTTTTGTGAGGTATCATGGGCTGTCCTGTCCAAAAATGCATCTCAGGTCCTACGTAAGAAAGATTCAACCTTATACGGCAGATAAGAACCTGTGGATACATTTCTTTCAAGACAGCCTTTCTGGAGCTCAACTGGAGTGGTTTTATCAGCTAGAGGGAACCAGCGTCCGAAATTGGGAAGACTTAGCCACCGCCTTCTACAAACAATATCACTACAATTCTGACCTTGCTCCTACTCGTACCCAACTTCAGGGTATGTCACTAGGAACAGGCGAAGGATTCAAAGAATATGCACAAAAATGGAGGGATTTGGCTGGCAGGGTGCAGCCTCCTTTAACCGACCGTGAACTTGTTGATACGTTTCTAGGGACCCTATCTGGGCCATTTTTCAATCATCTGATCGGTAACTCTTCCGCGGGGTTTACCGATTTGATTTTAACAGGTGAAAGAATAGAAGATGGCATCAAGTCAGGGAAAATTCAGAAGGGTGTTGCTGCAAGTGTTGAAAAGAAACCTTTCAAGAAAGAAGCAAGTGCCGTCTATGGTCCGAGAAGACAAGTCAAGCCAGAAAGCCGCCAAGCCGTCAATGCCTTGGTCATTTCAAAACCTATTGCTGCTCCTCAGCAGTATAATCAACAAATAGGTGAAAGGCCCAAGAGGCAGTATACTCGGCTGAGTATGACCTTGTCACAAATCTTACCGCAACTGTTATCAACCAACTTGGTGACCATCAAAGAGGCTCCTAAGGTCGTGAATACTGCATCTCCTAAGTATAACCCAAATGCCCGTTGTGCTTATCATTCCGATAGCCCCGGGCATACTACTGATGATTGCTGGCCCCTGAGAAATAAGGTTCAAGACCTTATCGATGCAAAGGAAATTCAGTTTGAAGCGCCTGAGAGGCCAAATGTTGTAACTGCTCCTATGCCCCAGCATAGAGTAAATGCCATCGAGGAAGATTTGTATGCTGTTTCGGTGAATGATGTTGCTACCCCTCTTTTGACTGTTAAGAGGAACCTACTACTAGCCGGTTTATTTCCGGGTTGTAGCAAGGGTTGCCTCTTGTGTGCTGTTATCCCTACCGGTTGTCCACTGCTGAAATCAGGCATCCAAAGCCTGGTGGATAGCAAAGAAATTCTGTTCAAGAAAACTGCTGTTCCGTTTGTTCCTGCTGAAGAAGTATCTGTCGTCACAATCTTCAACAATCCTACCAAGGCTTTCCCAAGGAAGCCAGTCCAAATTATGTCAGTTGCACCCATTACTATTACTGTTTCGGGGCCTCTCCCCTATGAGTCTGATAAGGTTGTCCCATGGCATTATGGGGCAGACGTGTATGTGCTTGGAGTGAAGCAGGAATTCAACACCAGTACCAATGTCAGTAACATCACTGGTCCCGCCAAGATTACTCGCAGTGGCAGGCTCTTCTCGCCTGACATTGCACCGCCAGTTATCCGAAAGCCTCTTATCATCACACCCGCAAGTGTGCATGTTCCAAATCAAGTTCCTGTGTCTACTACTGCCGCCGAGTCCTCTGATGCTCGGGGCAAAGAAGTTGCTACCGATTTGCCTGCCAGGACGGAGGCACCAAAAAAGACCGCTGTTGAAGCCTCCCAACAAGAGATGGAGGAAATCCTTAAAATCATAAAAAAGAGTGACTTCAATGTTGTTGAACAGTTGGGTCATACCCCCTCCAAAATCTCTATACTATCATTGCTGCTATGCTCAGAGGCCCATGCAAAAGCCCTGATTTCATTTCTAAAAACGGCTCATGTGCCGCAAGAGACCTCTGCAGATCAATTCACCGACTGTGTGGCTAATTTGACAGCTGACAATGGTTTGGGGTTCTCGGATGCTGACCTTACCGCCAAAGGGAAAAATCACAATGATGCCCTGCACGTCTCTATAGAGTGCAGGGGCACTACTCTCGCACACGTGTTGGTGGATACCGGTTCTTCCCTGAATGTTTTGCCCAAGAAGGCCTTGGATCGCTTGGATTGTGAGGGTCTGGAATTGAAGCCTAGTAACATCATTGTTAGAGCCTTCGACGGTTCTAAGAGGATGGTGCATGGGGAGGTAGACATTCCCATTCGTGTGGGTTCCCAGGTCTTCGACTCAACGTTCTATGTAATGGATATTCGTCCATCTTATTCCTGCTTATTGGGTCGACCCTGGATTCACAAGGCTGGGGCAGTAACATCCACTCTACACCAAAAGCTCAAATACCCTGTCAAAGGGAAGATTGTTATTGTGCAAGGCGAGGAGGAATACATGGTTAGTCACTTGAATTCATTCCGGTATATCGAGATGGACGGGGAGTTTATTGAAACCCCCTTTCAGCATTTTGAGGAGGTACCTCCAACGCTGGCGTCGGCTGAGACAGTGGTTGAAGAAGACTTTCCATTGAAGATGGCTTCCTTGAAGGATGCCCGGGCTGTAATCGAGAAAGGCAAATGTGCAAACTGGGGTCAGCTTCCTGACTTCACTCAAAAGAACGACAAGTTTGGGCTGGGCTTTACTGCAGAGGCCCAGAGGGATGTGCGCAAGGAAAGGATCAGAAAGGCTCCAGTGTTCATCTCCAACCCAAGGGTGAACGCTATCAAGGAGGACGTAGAGGAAGCAGAGTTCGACAGTTGGATCTATCCAACCACCAGCAACGGACCAAGCAACTGGACGGCAAAGGATTTTACACCTATTACATTTGTCACGCAGTAATTAACTCTTTTGTGTTCAATTTGTAACAAACAATATGTTGAAACTTTTATCGGCTCGGTGTCCTACCCGGGGCATCGTAGCTCCATTTGTGAGGGTTTTTTGTATGACATTTTCATATATCATTAATCAAAACATTGGACGTTTGTTGCATTTCAAATCTTGCGCTCTTTTTCTTTCTGTGTTATATATTGCAAAACAGCTATATTTACACACACTCACTTATACAGGTTTCAATCCACTCTGGATCTCACTGGTAACAGCTCTGCTACCACCAGTTATGACTTCGAGAATCCGATCAACTTGGCCGAAGACGAAGGTGAAGATGATTGCGAAGTGCCTGGTGAACTCGCAAGACTGCTACTCCAAGAAGAGAGGGCCATTCAGCCGCATGAAGAGCCGGTGGAAACAGTTAACCTGGGTACTGAGACAGATAGGAAAGAAGTCAAGATTGGTGCCAATCTAGAGCTCAGCGTGAAGCAACGATTGATCCAAATGCTACATGACTACGTGGAAATCTTTGCTTGGTCCTACGAAGACATGCCTGGTTTGGATGCCGACATTGTAGTTCATCACCTGCCAACCAAGGAAGACTGCCCTCCGGTAAAGCAAAAGGTCCGCCGTATGCGTCCAGAGATGTCCGAAAAGATCAAAGCTGAGGTTATGAAGCAATTCGATGCCGGGTTCCTAGCAGTAACTTCTTACCCTCAGTGGGTTGCCAATGTGGTGCCAGTGCCGAAGAAGGTTGGTAAGGTCAGAATGTGTGTCGACTACAGGGATCTGAACAGGGCAAGCCCCAAAGATGATTTTCCTCTACCTCACATCGACGTTCTTGTTGACAATACTGCTCAACACAAGGTGTTCTCCTTCATGGATGGTTTTTCAGGGTATAATCAGATCAAGATGGCTCCGGAAGATATGGAAAAGACTACCTTTGTGACTCAGTGGGGCACCTTCTGCTACAAGGTCATGCCATTCGGGTTGAAAAATGCTGGGGCAACCTACCAACGTGCCATGGTTGCTTTATTTCATGATATGATCCATCATGAGATTGAGGTATATGTCGATGACATGATTGCAAGGTCTCAAACTGAGGAAGAACACCTTGACCATCTGCGGAAGCTGTTTGACCGACTGAAGTTATACAAGCTGAGGTTGAATCCTAACAAATGCACCTTTGGGGTGAGGTCCGGAAAATTGCTAGGTTTCATTGTAAGCGATAAAGGTATTCAGGTGGACCCTACCAAGGTAAAAGCCATACAAGAGATGCCGACTCCCAAGACAGAGAAAGAAGTCATAGGCTTTCTGGGACGACTGAATTACATTGCCCGTTTCATCTCACATCTAACTGCTACCTGTGAGCCAATCTTCAAATTATTGAAGAAAGATCAAGTAGTACGTTGGAACGATGAATGTCAGGCCGCTTTTGAAAAGATAAAAGAGTATCTCCAAGAGCCACCCATTCTTATGCCACCAGTGGAAGGGAGACCTCTAATACTATACTTGACTGTGCTTGACAATTCAATGGGGTGCGTGTTGGGGCAGCATGACGAGTCTGGCCGAAAAGAGCACGCTATTTATTACCTGAGCAAAAAGTTTACCGACTGTGAGTCTCGTTACTCACTGCTTGAGAAAACTTGCTGCGCTCTGGTATGGGCTGCTCGCCGGCTGAGACAGTATATGCTGACTCACACCACTTTGTTGATTTCAAAGATGGATCCCGTCAAGTACATATTCGAGAAACCTGCTCTGTCTGGAAGAATAGCAAGATGGCAAATGATCTTGACAGAATATGATATCCAGTACACAACTCAAAAAGCGATCAAGGGAAGTGTATTGGCAGATCATTTGGCACACCAACCTATGGACGATTACCAATCCTTGAACTTTGAATTTCCGGACGAAGATATCATGGTAGTAACTGACTGTGAAGTACCTGGACCGGATGAAGGACCTGAGGAAGGATCCCGATGGTCTATGCATTTTGACGGAGCCTCCAACGCTTTGGGTAACGGCGTCGGCGCTGTAATCATATCCCCTAAAGGAACTCATACTCCACTCACCGCCCGATTGTGTTTCAACTGCACCAACAACATGGCAGAATATGAGGCATGTATCATGGGTCTTCAAGTTGCAATCGACTTAAGGATCAAGTTTCTGAGTGTCTTCGGAGATTCCGCTCTTGTGATCAATCAGATCAAAGGCGAGTGGGATACGAAACACCCAAATCTTATTCCTTACAAGGAGTATGTGCTGACTTTGCTTCCCCACTTTGAAGAGATAACTTTTGAACACTTCCCAAGAGAGGAGAATCAGCTAGCGGACGCACTAGCTACGATGTCTTCAATGTTCAAAGTCAAATGGGACAATGAAGCTCCCCGGATCATTATCTGGAGGTTGGACGAACCTGCATACTGCTGCGATCTTGAGGCCGAAAAGGTAACTGAAAAACCCTGGTATCATGAGGTGAAGAGATACTTGGAAGCTAAGGAATACCCTGAAGGCGCCTCTGCCAATGACAAGAAGTTCATGAGAAGGTTTGCGGCAAAATTCTTCCTCAGCAACGACATTCTTTACAAACGGAATCATGATTCAACTCTACTGCGTTGCGTGGATAAGGCTGAAGCAGATAAGATCATGATAGAACTGCATGAAGGTACATTCGGAACACATTCCAGTGGACATACCATGACAAAGAAAATCCTTCGGGCAGGATATTTCTGGTCCACAATGGAAGCCGACTGTTACCAACATTCTCGAACTTATCATAAATGCCAGATCTATGCTGACAAGGTGCACATACCTCCAGTTCCTCTGAACGTCCTGACGGCACCTTGGCCTTTTGCAATGTGGGGCATTGATATGATCGGTGAGATCCGACCGACGGTATCCAACGGGCATCGCTTCATCCTGGTAGCAATTGATTACTTCACGAAGTGGGTTGAGGCAGCTTCCTATGCCACGGTAACCAAGAGCGTCGTGGCACGTTTCATCCGGCATAATCTGATCTGTCGGTACGGCGTCCCAGAAAGAATCATTATGGACAACGGTACCAATCTCAATAACAAGATGATCACTGAGCTCTACGAGCAATTCAAGATACAGCACCACAACTCTTCTCCTTATCGGCCGAAGATGAATGGGGCTGTAGAAGCAGCTAATAAGAACATCAAGAAAATTGTGCAGAAGATGACAGTGACCTATAAAGATTGGAACAAAATGTTACCGTTTGCTCTTCATGGGTACCGTACCTCAGCAAGGACGTCAACCGGGGCAACTCCTTTTTCCTTGGTCTACGGCATGGAGGCAGTCTTGCCGATTGAAGTCCAGATACCCTCTCTCCGGATAATGAAGGATGCAGACTTGAGTGAAGATGACTGGATCCAGACTCGACTTGATCAATTAAACCTAATCGATGAAAAGAGACTCACCTCTATCTGTCATGGTCAGACGTACCAAAAACGGATGATCAGGGCATTTAACAAGAAAGTCAGACCACAAGAGTATCAAGTTAGGGACCTGGTAATCAAACGCATCATCCTTCCTCAAAGTGATCCCCGGGGAAAATGGACCCCTACGTACGAAGGGCCATTTGTGGTTAAACATGTGTTCTCAGGAGGAGCCATGATTCTGACCACCATGGATAGTGACGACCTTCCTCACCCCGCCAATGCAGACATAGTAAAAAGATACTACGCATGAATAAAAGACCCGCTAGGTTGACATACCTAGGCAAAAATAAGGGCTTTCCGGCGAACCAAAAGGGTTCGGGCAAAAATAAGGGATGAAAATGAAAAAGATCTGTACACCCGGCAAGTCGAAAACCTGAAAAGGCGGCTTGGGCAAAAATGGGTATCCCGGTGGACTGAAAACCCGAAAGGGCGGTCCAGGCAAAAGTTAGGGATAAAGCGTAACACTATGTCTCATTGGATCACCTTGCATCCAGAATTCGGCATCAACTATCTGGCTCAGATCTCGGCATCGATCAATCAGCTTCATCTTCAACCAAGCAGCGAAGTGATGAGACGCTTAAAGACATAAAGGCGATAGCAGAGTTGGGACCCAGTGGGAATATTGTGCACATAGCTGTTTTGTTTCCTTTTCAAATTGTATAAACTTTGTGTTATTCGGCGGCGTTCTCTTACTAGGACGTCAGCCTCTTGTACAAAAACGCCTATTTACAGGCAAATTTCAAAATCAATACAGATTCAGTTTTCCAAACAAATTGCCATTGTTTTTTCCTTTTTTCTGTTTTGTCTTGTGAAGAACGTCCAATGTTCATTTTTGATATATGCATTTGACATTAAATTGCTGATTCATAAATATTTGCACATGAAACAAAAGACTAATTATAGGTGACATCAGAAACAGGGGCAATGTAAGGTTGTCTGATGCAGTCTGGTTGCTTTGTCCGCCAAGGTACCAAGGTAGATTCAACTGAAGAATGAGACCAAGTTATCTCAATTCCCCATAGAGTAAGATAAGATGGCAACACCCCCCAGCGGAGTATAAGCATTCATCAGCAAGCATCCCCAGCAGTCTTGATCTAAGATTATTCCCCGGCGGAATACAGACACTCCAACAGAACCATTTACCAATACAGTCTGAAGGTTTCCCCAGGAAAGCGGAATTCATATCCCCAGCAAGTCTTGAAGCTTATCCCCTGCAGGGTACGGACGTCTCTCCCGAGATTTATTCAAAGATTTTCCTCACAAGGGCTTATAACTGGTTTATCCTCAGCTAATTGCCATGGAAGATCGCCCTCGGCAAAGTTCTTTCAATCCCCGGCGGAGTTCATCAAAGTTCCCCAACATAACTTATCAACGCAATCCCCAGCGGAGTTTATTTATTGTCATCCCCAACGGAGTTTATTTATTGTCATCCCCAGAGGAGTTTATCTTTGTTATCCCCAGCGGAGTCCATCCTTGAAATCCTCAGTGAAGCTCTCGTCAAACTTCAGTGAAGTATCTCTTCCACAGAGCAACTCCCCGCAGAGTAATCTCTCCAACAAGTTTATTCCCCAACGGAGTCATCTTCTCCTACCGGTGTATTCTTACAACCGGCATCCCCAGCGGAAGCGAAGGACTCTACTCTTCAACGTCAGCCCAGGATTTAATTCCCCGGCCGGTCGTCAAGGATTTATTTTCCTAAGACAAAAATACATTCATAAACATTTCACATTTCATGATAAAGTGCATACAACACTATCTCATGTTGAACATCATGACATCATGCATTTCATACATCATGACATTGCATACAACTGATGTTTTTGCCTTTTCAGGAAAAAGACAATCCCAAAAAACAATTACCTTCAACTGTCACAATTCCAGATTCGATACTTGTATCTAGCCAGGGCACATCTGTGAGTGATCAGTTTCCAGACTCGACTCCTGTATCTAGCCAGGGCACGTCTGAAGAGTTCGAAGATTCGATTCTTGTATCCAGCCAGGGCATATCTGTTGACCACATTTCCAGACTCGACTCCTATATCTAGCCAGGGCACGTCTGAAGAGTTCGAAGATTCGATTCCTGTATCCAGCCAGGGCATATCTGTTGACGACTATTTCCAGATTCGATACCTGTATCCAGCCAGGGCATATCTGTGAGCATTCGGTTGTAGACTCGATTCCTGTATCTAGCCAGGGCATGTCTGCATAAAAAGATTGAAGATCAAACACCTGTAACAAGCCAGGAAAACATCTGTCTTTCTCAAGATACACAAGTTCTCGCTAAGGAATCTCTTATGCGATCAACACTTCCAAATGGCATCTATAAGCCCAGTCCCGACAAAGTTCTGTCACATCTCCAGATGGCATCTATAAGCCCATCTCCCTATCCACCATCTATTCAAATGGCATCTATAAGCCCACGCCCGACATCACATTGCTGATACTCCAACATGCGAGTGCAAATTTCCGGGCACTCTAGTGTCCAATCTCCTTTTACCCTCGAGTCACGAAAGGCAAACTTGACAATCTAACTCTTCAGGTTCAAGAAGATTGAACAGGGGCAACTGTTGTACCCCAAAATTTGCCCTCCCATTTCCTCAACATTTTCTCATCACAAAACCCTTGGAGCTCAAGATCCAATTAGGGTTTCCTCTGCTCAAGACTTCTCCTAGCACTGTTGACCCAAATTAGGGTTTGTGTTTGCAGAAAGATATTTTGACCTAAAATGCCTAAGATTACTTTCATACTTCATGTTGGACTCCCAAGTTTATCCATACCAAGTTTCAAGTCTTGATTCCAAATTTTGCCCAGTCAATTGGACAGTTGACCTAGAAATCAACTGTATTGGGGAAAAAGTCAACTGTGGCCAATTGACAGTCAAATCTTATGAAAATTGACCCACATCAACATTATAAACTCACATGGACCATTTGATCAAGTTTGGATCACAATTCCACAATAAATTTGATCAGATCACCAAAAGGGCAAAATGGTCATTTTTAGGGTTTTGACTGCACAAAGGCAATTTTTGACTGTTTGACCTAGCCAATGGCAAACCAAGCTCACATATGGACTCAAGGACCCCATGGAATTATCTTGACATGCTCAACAAGTTCAAAAGATCCCAAATACACAAGATTGACAGTTGAATTTCCCAGTCAATTGATCAATTTTGACTGTATACTGAAAAGTCAAACTTTGACTTTTTGGTCATAATCAAGTGTCAAGATTCATTTTTCATCAAAACATGCCAAATCATAAAACTTGTTCATCAAGGAATCAAGAATTGCAAAATTAGGGTTTGAAATGAAGATTTTTCATAACTTAGAATTTTTCTAAGTTATGAAAAACCCTAATTTTTTCCTAACTTTGTCCCACCTTCTCATCAAGATCCATTTGGATTCAAGCAAAGGTCAAAACATGAAAGTTGTAGCCTATTGCATAATCTACAACTTTGATTCACAAAGTTTTCCCAAAATAAGCTTGTATCTCAAGTTACAATTTTTGGAATAAGGGTACCAAACCATTCTTAACTTAGAGAAAATTTGACCTATTTTAGGCAGGATTTTTGCCTAACTTCAAGACCATTTTTCATATACTTCCACTTGAAATTTCAATTTTCACTTCAAATATGGATTGTAGTACACATTCCAAGCTTTCCAAAATGTCCAAGAACTCATCAAACAACCTCATGGTTAGGGAGAATCGAATTTGACAATATGGGAAAAACTCACTTTTGAATTGGCCAAATTACATGTTCATAACACTATGCATTTGCAATCTCAGCTTGCACAACTTGATTACAGGTATTTTATCTCAATTACACTCATAAATTTAATGCCAATCCTTTGTGCCAAGACCATGTTCTATGTGTTCAAGCATTGCCTAAAGGATTAATCCCAAATTGGAAAAAGCATTATATCCATTTTTGCAAAAAGTTACACTTTATGTCTAAAGCAAATCAAGAAGGTACAAAGGAAATCTCTTTGGCACAAGTTTAGGAGTTAATCACACTGATCAAGGGGAAGTTTAGCAGCATAGTATGGAGGCCTGTACAGGCTAGAATCATCAAGTGGCCATTGCTTGCTTAAAGTGTAAGACACATTGCATATGACATACCAACTCTCATATCAGTGAACTAGGGCTTAGAGAAAGTTATCAAACACATTCTAAACATTCATCCTAAGCTGAAACACGACCCTAAGATCCTCAATACCTCCCCATTCCCAGAATCACCTTCAAACTGCTCAAAACAGGGCATCCCTGCAGTTTGAGTTCCATAGCTCAAACCTTCCATGCTTTCTTACTAAAAACTTGTCAAACACATTCCCTAACATCCCTTGAAGCTAATCAAAACCTAAGACACGGCCTGTAACACTCCCAGGCATCATCACCATTTTCATTTTCTTGTTTTGCAGTTGAAGTTCTATAGCACGATTCAAGAGGTTTCAAGACAAAGTAAAACTTGGAATAACATCCTCACACTTCAAAGAAGCTGTACAAATCATCATCTTTCCCTGAAAGCTCCTCCATTGCAAGGCACGATCTCAACTGAACAGGTATATTCATGAAGTTTTATCTCTCAATATAGGCATTGTTAGCTTTAGGTTTGTGAAGGAAACATGTCACAATCATAGCCCTGAACATGCTCATATGATTAGATTTCATTTATATTATGTATGCTTAGAGAATTTCGAGTCTGAACATTGATGAAAAACTAGGTCAGGAATTGGGGGAGAAGAAATTCTCCCTCATCTTAGAGAGTTAAGTCAAGTTCTTTATATCCCTGGATTCGTCTTCTCATGCTCTACATTTTTCATGTTGTAAGTTTTGCTTGAAAGTCCAGGAATTGGGAGATATAAAACGCGTGTTTGAGTGTTCATACAGGTTCAGAGGTTGAAGAAGACAGGTTCTGGGCTGGGCCTGGAATGTTCTTTCTTTTTGCACCACTTGTTTGCTTTTACACCCCCCTGAGCCCATTTTGCTTGTTTTAATATTTTTTTGACTTTTTCTTTTTTGGTTTGACTTATTTATTTTTTCTTATGATATTAAAAATATAAAACATATTTTTCTCACCATTTTCCTATTTATTAGGTATTTATTTGTTTAGATTAGTTTTATTTTGAACATAAACAAATAAATAGATATACTTTTATTTAAAAAAAATGTTAAAATAGTGCAAATACATTTTTATTTTCATTTTATTTCATTTCATCTTCTGAAAATATTTTATATAAAAAATACTTTTTTTATAAATATTAAATATTATTATTTTATATATATAATACATATTTAGAAAATAATACATATATATATATATTTATTAATATATTTAGGTTAAATTACAAAATATACACACTTTTATTTTTCTTATTAATATTTAATATAAAAAAAACACCTTTTGACAAATATACTTCATTTTTTGTATATAGTAAATAAATATTGTGCATATTGAATAATATATACTTTTACTTAATAAAATTAGGGTTTGCCCTAAACACAAAAAACTCCAAAAAATAATACTTTTTATTTTTTATTTTTATCTTATTTGACATGTAAAAATACTTTTTTCATATACATAAAAATATTTTTTGGCATCTTGCATATTTATCTTATTTCTATTTAATTTGTGCAATTGATTATCTTGTAAATAATTCCAAAATCGATGTAATAGCTAGGTTTAAATTCCTTGTCTAAATATCCCCTCATTTGAACATTTGTACCCCCCTTCCCATATTGTGTTGTAATAGCTTAGGAAATTTAAATTTCGCACTTTATTGCTTTCTAAATATACCATGCTAGAATTAGGGTTTGTATGCAAATAAAATGAACAAAAATAGTTTGACCTAATTTCAAGATAAACAAGCATGAAAATGGACAACACATATCACACTTGCACCCCTAGGGTATTCCACTTGTTGCCTTCAATAAATGGGCCATATTGCATGTTAGGTCTCTTTGGGCAAAACAAACACAATTCAAATGATCATAGTCCCTCGATGACGCTTTCGAAAAGTTGCCTAAAATGATCAAGTCCCTCTCAAGAAAAATTGCCCAAAGATACTTAACACCATTGCAATTATGGTCTAAACGATGACCCGCGCCCGTCCCTTTCACATCCTAACACAAGATTGTCCACCAAATGCAATGGTGGAACAAAATTGTTAAAAGGGTTAAAACATAACAAAATCTTTGAGAACTTTAGGAGTAGACAACCTCTTAGTTACTTGAATCAAACTTGCAAAATAATACACTTGCCTATTTCTAAAACCACACCTCACAACACTTTCAAAACAACTTTCAAAAACAAATGAAAACCTTTTCAAAAGACATACACCTTTGTATACATCCCAACATGGATCATTACAAAGGTTGCCACCACATTGGTTTCTTTTCAAAACATTTTCAAACCCACACACACATAAGAGCACCATTTCAAACAATTGAAAAATAAGGCAAGTTGATCTAAGCAAGTAACTAAGAGCCCATGGATAACCATGGATAGAAAGGGTGCTAATACCTTCCCTTTCTATAATCTACTCCCCGAACCCAAGAAAACATCTCAAAGGTTTTTGCTGTGCTTTTTAACCTTTCCTTAGGATAAAATAAAAAGTCGGTGGCGACTCTTGCTCAACCGAAACATTTGCGAAAACAAATGCAAAACCATAGTCAATTCTCCCACCGTATCACAGAACTGGCGACTCTGCTGGGGAAAACTTAAAAGTGGAGTAACCTTAGGGCTTAGATCACCCTCTTGCATGACTAATTGTTTGATTTGATTGCTTTATATCTTGGCTCTCTTGTTTGGGTTTGCAATCCTACACCCGGATTTTGGGAAACATTCATAGATAGCAATACGTTGTGGAAACTGTGCGGGGTATACCGACACGGTCGAAGCAATAGCTATATTGGTGCGACATATTTGTGAGTACCGGTAACCCTTGAGTTCAATCAAGGAGAGTATGGGGCCGCTGAGTGATGTCACTAAGCACTAATGACCTAGAACCTTACTTGACCATCTTGGCCTTTTATTAGGGGTAGTGAGATGACCGGCTTTGGTGCAGTACGAAGTTGGTAGATACTCGATACTACACTCATTGAGGGTTGTTTTCTTGGAATATTTTGGTCGTTAGTTAAGTGGATAAACCAAAACGATGAACAATGAAAATAATCCAGTGATATTGAGCTCCTTAGAACCCGGTTACTATTTATAGGACAGGTTTTTTAATCCAACTACACTCAAGAGGGTACTTACCTATGAAACCTCATGCAAGCCTGAAACTAGGGATTGGTGTGATTTGCTTGTACATATGTTTGTGCATACATCATGAACATCATAAAGCATCATATGCATTTACTAACCACTTCAAGGGTTTAGATCTTCATCTTTGTTCTTGTTTTGTAGGTCATGGAAATTCCTCGCAGAAAAACCATCCAAGTCAACCTTGTGAGAATCTCTCCTCAACTCAAGGAGCTCACCTCAAGAATTCCGGAAAGCTCATCCTTCAGTGAAAGACATGGTAGACTGCTCAGCTTAGTCAACACCAACATTGAAGAGGATGTGATGAAGGTTTTGTTTCAGTTTTTTGATCCCCTTCACCACTGTTTCACTTTCCCTGACTATCAGTTGGTACCCACTTTGGAGGAATTTTCTCAACTCCTGAGAATTCCTATCCTCAATCAGCTACCTTTCAACGGTACGGAAAAGGAACCAAAGCCTGAAGATGTTGCTCGAGCATTACATCTACAGCCTTCTGACATCAAGGGGCATTGGGAAACTAGAAGCGGCGTCAAAGGTTTCTTAGCAAAATTCTTGATCGAGAAGGCACAAGAGTGTTGGAATTCATTGGACCTACGAGCCTTTGAAGAAATTGTGGCACTCCTTATCTATGGGTTGGTCCTATTCCCAAATTCTGACCAATTGGTGGATGTCAACGCCGTCAAAATCTTCTTGTCCAGAAATCCAATACCCACATTGCTTGGGGACATCCTTCACTCATTTTACACACGAACAATGAGAAAGAGGGGTGTTCTCATGTGCTGTACTCCTCTCCTTGCAAGATGGTTTGTTTCGCACCTTCCACAATTTGTCTTAAAGAATGACCAAGGTTCAAAGTGGTCACAACGGTTGATGACTCTTACTCACTCTGATGTACATTGGTGTTCTCGGTCCAGAGAAAATGTCATCATCGTCGATCGTTGTGGAGAGTTCCCTAATGTTCCATTACTTGGAATCAGAGGAGGTATCACTTACAACCCTTGCCTAGCTTTGAGGCAATTTGGATATGCACGGAGGGATGGCCCTCACGACATGTTGATTCCTGACCTAGTTTTTGACTTCGACAACGATGCGCAAGGACTTCGCCAAAGATTCATCAGAGCTTGGGGAAGGCCCAACAAGGTTGATAGCAAGACACTGGGACACAAGAACTCCATCCCTCTTGAGCCTTATCTCAAGTGGGTACGAGCCCGAGCCCAGAGTCTAATGATGCCTTATCCTCATGTTCTCCCTGTGATTAAAGAGCCCGTCAAGGAAGGAGAGGTTCCCTACACCATCCTATATCCAGACATGCCTACATCGTGGGAGGAAATGCAGAAAAGTTGGATTCAGCTCAAGGAGGAACGAAACACTTTTGAAGCTAGCTTCTATGCCAGTGAGAAGAAGGTTCTAGAGCTTACCCGCCGACTCCATGAGCAAGAGGCCCTCAACACCTACATCTCACCAAAGAGGATGCGCAACGTCTTTTTACCTTGAGAGGTTGTTTTTGTAATATTTGGCCCATGGGGCATTTATGTACTAACAAATTTCTTCTTATTAATATGACGTGCGTTCTTTTTAGTCTGCAACAATTTTGAATATTCTAAATCCTTGAATGCATTGCATACATAAGCATACCATTCATCATGTGCATAAGCAGGTCTCACGCCAGGTTTTCTTATCTGTCTGCTGTTTATTTCAGTAGGATGGATCTCGAGCAAACAGTCAAAGACCTGCAAGCTCAAAATGCACAGTTCCAGTCAAAGACCTACCATTAATGTCTTACTTTGCGGGGAGTGAAGGTATCTTAACCACATTCTTTAGCTGAATGTACCTTGGTACCTGGTGGGCAAAGCAACTACACAGCTTGGACATTTCTTATGCCCCTGTTTCTTATATTACCAGTAATCCATCTCTTGTTTCGTATGTAAATATTTATGATCAGCAATTAATGTCAAATGCATATATCAAGAATGAACATTGGACGTTCTTTGCAAAACAAAACAGATAAAGGAAAAACAGTTTGAAATTTGTCTGAAAATGAATTTGTATTGATTTTGATGTTTGGCCTGTAAAATAGGCGTTTTTGTACAAGAGGCTGACGTCCTAGTAAGAGAACGCCTCCGAACAAATAGGATTTATACAATTTGTGAAAAGGAAACAAAACAACTATGTGAATAATCCCACTGGGTTCCAACTCTGCTATTGCCTTTATATCTTCAAGCCTCTCATCACTTTGCTATTGGTTGAAGATGAATCTGATTGATTAGTATCGTCCGAGCTTGATAGTCGATACTGAAGTCTGGATGCAAGGTGATCCAATGAGAAATAGCATTACGCTTTAATCCCTAACTTTTGCCTGGACCGCCCTTTCGGGTTTTCAGTCCACCGGGATACCCATTTTTGCCCAAGCCGCCTTTTCAGGTTTTCGACTTGCCGGGTGTACAGATTTTTTTCATTTTCATCCCTTATTTTGCCCGAACCCTTTTGGTTCGCCGGGAAGCCCTTATTTTTTCCTAGGCCAGTCAACCTAGCGGGTCTTTGATTATGCGTAGTATCTTTTACTATGTCTGCATTGACAAGGTAAGGAAGGTCGTCACCATCCATGGTGGTTAGAATCATAGCTCCTCCTGAGAAAATGTTCTTAACCACAAATGGCCCTTCGTAAGTAGGGGTCTGTTGTACCCTAAAATTTGCCCTCCCATATTTCTCAAAACATTTCAAGAAAAATTCACAAGTCCAACCTGGCGCGTCATATTCAGGTATTCTTTCGCCAAGATATCTCTGATAACGTATTCTCAAATTCAGGTTCGGCTCAAGAGTCAATTCTTTAAAGAAGGTATCCGAATGTGCGAGTTTTCTTGAAGAAATATGGTGAAAAAGTGTGTTGAAAGTGCAGTTTTTACGCGCTAAAAAATTCATAACTTGAAGATCGTGACTCGTTTTGAACCTGTTCCGGTGGCCAAAATTCCGTCTTGACATTATCTACGTTTTCATCTCTCATGGCTGGAAGCCAATTTCGATCAAAAGGTCTTCAAAAATGTGGATTTATCAAGTATTTTTGTGCAGAAAATTTGTGACAGAAGTTTATTTGCGTCATGTTCAAAAAATCATAACTTGGTCGATTTTCATCGTATCGAGCTGGTTCCGGCGCCAAAATTTCACAAATTGAGTTGGCTACATTTTCACAGAAGGTATTGAGTTCAAACGGTATTCAAAAGGCCTTCGTTTTTTGCTCAGAGTGCGTGACACGCTGAAAATCCTGAATGCTGAATATTATTTCATCTGAGCCGAAACTTCGAAAATTCATAACTCGGTCAATTTTTATCGGATTGGACTCATATTTTTACACAAGGTCACTGACTCATAGATCTACAACTTTGCTTCAAAAGTCGAGACCAAATTATGCATCGATCAATACCAGTTTTTTATTGAAGAACGTGTCAGAGTCGACACTGAAGCCTAAAATAAGTTTGTCTGAGCTGAAACTTCAAAAATTCATAACTAATTCACCGTTTATCCGATTGAGTCGATTTTCGGACAGGAGTTAGTTCTCGATGTCGGCTACATTTTGTCCTCACATTTCAACTTCAAAAAATGCACTTAAGTCCCTGCGATTTAGCCTGGAAAGTGACGAATTCAAATGAATATTGGAGGCCCAATTGCACATTCAAAGCCCATTTTCTTTACCCTAATTTCCATTATATAATCACCTTCTTTTCACACAAACCAGAGAGGAGAAAAAGAGGAGAAAAAGAGGAGAAGAGAAAAAGAGAAAAAACCTTGCCACAACACTGTTGGAATATCAAACTCTTTCAAGAACCCTAAAACCTTGAAATCCTTATTACAAATCCCTCTCTCACTACAAACAAAGTCATCACAGTTATAAACCAATACCTCAATACTTCTTCAATAAGGATAAGGCTGACTTGATCTTCATGATCCTAATTTTCCAGTAAGGCATAAAAGCATTCAGGTCTCTAATCTTCCAGTAGGGGTAAGATTGATTTGATCTCCATGATCAAAAGGGTATAATCATTCATCCATGCCATATTGTGCCTAAACATTAAATTTCTTCATATGTTGGTTTTATTTGAATTTTTATGATTTTATTTAATGTGTTCATGAGGTTCAACACTGCAGATTTAGACAGGATCCCAGGTTCATTAAGGAACGTTGAGGCCAAAAACCAAATGGCCAAAAGGCCAAAAGCCAAATGGCCAAAACAGAACATTTTATGCATGACACCAATACATGGCGATGCAGACATTAAGCCAGACATTAAGGGAACGTTGAAGCCAGAACACAAATGGCCAAAAGCCAAAAGCTAAATGGCCAAAGAATGCAGACCACGGTACTCAGGAGTCAATACTTCAAAAAACCTCCCCTTGGGCCAGACACCCCCTATGGTTTGCTCAATTTTTAATTTTTATTTGTTTTTCCTTTTTATTCTTTTAATTGTTTTTTTAATTGTTTTCTTTTAATTCCATAAAATAATTTTCATAATAAATATAAAATACAGAAAAATCAAAAAAAATGTTTATTTTATTAATATTAATTTTACTATTATTATTTTTGTAAATAAACTTTAAACAATTAATTAGATTAATTTAGGTTTCAAAACTTTAATATTTTTCTTAATAAATTAAATATGTAGAAATTAGGGTTTTTAACTTTTTCATCATTTTTTTTAATAAATAATTTTCTCATCATTATTATTATTATTAACTACTAATTTATTTTGTAAATAAACATGTACATAAATTCTTTAGTAAATTAAGTTAAACTTTAACATTTTTCTCAAATAATTAAAAATAACTTAGAATTAGGGTTTCCTTTAATTTTAATTTTAATTTTCTTATTTCATAAATACAAAAAAAACCTAAAAAACACTTCTTTTATTTCAATAAATAATTAATTAATTTTTAATTTCATTTAATTTCTTTAAAGGGTCCAACGCCCTCGAACGTTCTATTTTTATTTCTTTCACACATTTATTTTCTTTCAAATATTATGTAATTGCTCAAGCCATGTAACTCGGACATTTTATATTTCTCGCATTTTATTTCTTTATTTTATGTCAAATCGGGTCCTGGATATAATTTGGCGATGTGGACCCGCGCCTTTGTAATAGTTTAGGAATTTTATCTTTCCGCACTTTTTAACTGTTAAATAAATGCACGCAAGAATGAATGACAAAAATAAAAACAAACGCGTAGATCACCAATAACATGACAAGACAAAAATAAATGAAAACGACACACAAATCACACACCACCCCTAGGGTACGCCTCACTATTGCCTTGCCTCGAAAGGTGATCGTCGAGTAGAGGATGTCTTAGTAAGTCCTCATGATCCGGGAACCTGGCATGAGGGTAGCTTCTAAGGTGTCTTCCTATTGCTCTGGTGATCACCATGTCCCGAACCTTCGAATTGACCCGAACACCTCCAACGGTGGTGCTACCTACCTCTCAATGGTGGGATGGCACTACTTTAAAGGACATTTACACAGACGAATTCCTTAGGGTAGGTAGACGACTCTAGATACTTGCTCTAAATTCAAAAACAAAATTCAAAAATACTTTTCACACCGACACCTTTTCAAAAAGCTTTCGAAAGCAATTTTTCAAACACTCTTGAGGACCGATACAAGAGTCGAACTGAAATTTTCAAAGAAACTTTTTAAACCCACAGTTGAAAAGCAAACAAACAATTTTTGAAAACACAAGTGAGCAAGTATCTAAGAGCCCATGGATAACCATGGATAGAAAGGGTGCTAACACCTTCCCTTTCTATAACCTACCTCCCGAACCGAGAGCAATCTCTTTAAGGAATTTTTCTGTGCTTTTGTCCTTTCCATTTGGAGAAAATAAAAGACGGTGGCGACTCTTGCTTCCGCGACATTTCGCGAACCAGCGTTAAACAGTCAGTTCCAGATCCACCGATCACAGAACTGGCGACTCTGCTGGGGATATCTTTATAAAGTGAGGTGTACCTTAGGGTTAGTTCATAACTGTGTTTTCAATTGTATTGCTTTGCTTGCTTTAAATTGTGGGACTGTCTTGGGAGTTCTATAGATCCTAACCCGGATCTGGGGATACCTTCTTAGAAAGTAGCAACAAGGCTGTGAGGGAACTGTGCGGGGTATACCGACATGGTTGAAACAGTCTGCTACATTGATGTGGCACTTTGGTGTGTACCGGTAACCCTTGAGTTCAGTCAAGGAGAGTACGGGGCCTCCGCGTGGTGTCGTGAAGCATCAACAGACCTTAGGAACCTTAATTGAACTATCTTGGCCTCTTTAGGGTAGTGAGATAACTGACTTTGGTGCAGTCCGAGGTTGGTTGATACTCGATACTACACTCAATTGAGGGTTGCTTTCCTGGAATATTTCGGTCGCCAGTTCAGTGGCTAAATCGAAACGATGAACAATGAAAGCAATCCCGTGATATTGGGACCCTTAGAACCCGGTTACTTCTAATAGGACAGGTTGAGCCCACCAACTTCAAGAGGGTAATACCCAGACCCCATGCTGGCTTAAACTCTAAGGGTTTCTCTTGTGTGACTTGTGTGCCTTCGTACTTGACTACTTGTATGCTTGTTATCTGACACATGAACTACTTGCAGGTTTCGTTTACAGTCCTTAATTGGGACTCATAACCGGGTTTACTAAGTCTCTTGCAGGTTTCGTTTATAGTCCTTAATTGGGACTCATAACAGGGTATACTAAGTTTCTTACAGATTTTGGTTTGCAGTCCTTAATTGGGACTCAGGACAGGGTTTACTTGAGTTTCTTGCAGGTTTTGATTTGCAGTCCTTAACAAGGGCTCACAACAGGGTTACTTACATTACCCCATGCATACCATAACATCATACCATTGCATACATCCTAACCCATTTCAAGGATCTCAAGGGCTTGTGATGCAGGGCATGGTGAATCAACTATCCCAGTAAGGGGCAAAGAGGATTTATTTTCCTCTAGCCAAGGTAGTCAGGGGCTATGACCCACTTGATATGGTGAGCTTTGACACTTGAAGAAGGTTTCCCTAGCCAAGGTTGTCAGGGGCTATGACCCACTTGATATGGTGAGCTCTGACTCTTGAAGAGGGTTCCCCTAACCAAAGTTGTTTGGAAATCAAAACCAGACATGATGATTAAAGTCAGGGGCTATGACCCACTGGATATGGTGAGCCTTTGACCCTTGGAAGAAAGACTCTCAACAAATATGAAGTTCTTTCAATCAAACTGCCGGATCCAAATGCTAACCAATTTTCTTGTTTACCCCGCGAGGTCCTTGAAAACATTGCATGCATATCATACATATCATTGCATAACAGGTATCCCTCTTGCAGGTCACTTACCTTTCTCGCTGTTTATTTCAGCAATGGCCTTCCAACCAGATAACCAGGACCTTCTCGCTCAAGAGACTCAGTTCAGGGAAATCCTCCTGAACCTATCCAAGGGGCAGGAGGAGCTAAGGACACTTCTCATGGAGACTTTTGTCAGGAACAGTGCTGAGGATGAAAGGCCGAAACATCTACAAGCTGAGGTGGATGCATTGAAGGTCCAGATGTTGGGGCAGGTGACTGCCATTCAAGGGTTAGCTCAAAGACAAGATGAGCTCTGGTTTCTCGTCAACCAACTGCTTCAGGGCAACCAACTGGGGCAAAAGTCTAAGGGTAAAAAGCCAGTCATCGCTCAACCACCTTTGAGACAAGGAGGTAAGGGGAGAGCTCCTCCATTGGCTCCAGTGTCACAAATTCAACATCACAGCCAACGAAAGAGCGAGAGGAGGCAGTTCACTCGGCTCAGCATGACCTTATCCCAGATATTGCCACAGTTGCTGGAGACCAAGCTGGTAACTCTAAAAGAGGCTCCGAAGTTTCAAAATACAACGTCACCAAAGTATAACCCCAACGCCCGCTGCGCTTATCACTCTGACAGCCCGGGGCATACTACAGATGATTGTTGGAGCTTGAAAAATAAGATCCAAGACATGATCGACGCTGGAGAGATTCAGTTTAAAGTACCCAAGACTCCCCACGTGATCACTGCTCCCTTGCCAAAACATGGCTAGGATTGAGAAATCTTTGTTCATTCGAATGTTCAAGTTGCAATTCTCTTTTGTTCAAACATTTACTCATGTTAAACATTGTTATTTCATTAATGCATCGCATATGTCTGTTCTAAAACAATATATTCGTATTCACTAAATGCAAATTATTTTCATATTTTTTCTGATGATCAACTCTTAAATAATAATTATAAGCCTCTTGAGGGAGGATGACGAAAATGATACCACGATCTTTACAGTATGCTTTTGAACAGACCCCGCTGATGAGGTACAGGCATTGTTTCAATCCCAAACACTGGAGTTATAAGGAAGTTAATCCCTCGTCAACCCCTCTGAGCTAAAGAAGTAGGAGTTTTTCTTTTCGAAAATTAAAACCCTTAATCATAACCTGGGGCAGGGTAGTTCTCTCAGTTGATCCAAGTGCATGACGAATGGCACCGAAGAGATCTTTATAAAACGAAAAAAGACAGTGATGGTTCAGAACAATCATAAAGACAGGCAGTCGTGATCAAAAAATCATAAATGAAGAACCCGTTAAGTCAGAACCCATGAAGGAGACTTACAAAACTGGGGCATCCCGCTGACTGTAATTCCAAAAAAGAAACAGTTCAGGCAAAAAAAGAAAGGGATAACAAAATCAAAAAGAACGAGGTCCTACAAACCCTCAACAAAAAGGAATGACTGCCTATTCAAAATAAGTTATCAACATCCGAATCATCACCGAAAAATCAGAGCAAAGACTCAAACAAGGTCTAACGTATGATCAACTGAGTTTAGGTTTGGAGAACATCACGAAGAGCGGGTGGGTACAAATAATTTGAGCCTTTATCCTTTGTTTCTTAAACCGTGAACCAGGCCACGTTATAACCCTTAAAAGTCCTAGCTGAAGCATGGGTTAGTTCGAAAGCATACTGTTACGAAAGGTATCCTGACTCCTTAAGGCCTACGGTAAATACGGAGTTGACATCACGTTTTACAAAAACTCACTTGCTTTTATTGAAAAATGCATTTTCAAAAATTTCAAGACAGACATAAGCGTTGCATTTCTTAAAATACAATTGCTTGCATATGACCATTTGTTTGAACAGCAGAGAAATTCGCACGACGAATGCCTAATGAACAAAAGCACCTCCAATCAAGGGGCATGGCCTGATCATTGTCCGTCATCTGGGGAAGTTAAGTCAAGATTCAAGGAATCTCTCAAAATTCCAAATAGCCTGGGGCAAATCTCCGCCTGAGTCACTTGGGGCATTCCAGCAACAAATTTTGCACGATCAGATATCTTCTGGTAATATGGCAACACAAACAGCCAGGGGCAACTCCCTACATTCTAAGAGAACGGACATAGTCGGAAAAATACTACGCATAATCAAAGACCCGCTAGGTTGACACACCTAGGCAAAAATAAGGGCTTCCCGGCGAACCAAAAGGGTTCGGGCAAAATGAAGGGATGAAATGAAAAAATCTGTACACCCGGCAAGTCGAAAACCTGAAAAGGCGGCTTGAGCAAAAAAGGGTATCCCGGTGGACTGAAAACCCGAAAGGGCAGTCCAGGCAAAAGTTAGGGATTAAAGCGTATGACTATGTCCTGCCATCTGTCTACCAGAAGAAGGTTTGCCCGTCAACAACTATCAGCACCTCATAGGTCTTCCTCTCCCACATCAGAAACAGGGGCAATAAAGAGTGGTCTAAGCAATCTGATTGTTCTATCCTCCAAGGTACCAAGGTAGACTCAGCTAAAGAACATGACCAGTACATCTTAACTTCCCCAGGAGAGTCCAATCCAGCTTCCCCAGGAAAGTTGGAATCCATCTCCCCAAGCAGTAAGCTTACCCCCAGTAGATTCTGGAAGCTTATCCCCTAGCAAAGTACAAACGCGTCGTCCGGCTTGATTTAAAGAGTTATTTCCTTAACAGGATATAACTGGGTTATCCTCAGCCAAAAGCCACGGAAAGAGCGTCGTCGACAAAGTCTTCCTATCCCCAGCAAACTATTATCAACATTCAGCAAAGCATCTCTATCCCCACAGAGTATGGCTTCCCAGCATGGTCGCTAGAGCACCTTTTCTCCCCACAGAATCTTCCATGTGCCAAGTTTATTCCCCAATAGAGTTATCTTCTCCTATCGGAATTCTTGCAACTATCATCCCCGGCGGAAGCAAAACCTATTCTTCAACATCAGCCCAGGAGTGACTTCCCGGCACCCGTCAAGGATTTATTTTCTTAGACAAAAATACATTCATAAACATCACATCTTCATACATTATAGCATGCATATGCATCATACTACACGAATCTCATTAATTTTGAAGACATACAGTTCATGCATCATGATTTTGCATACAATTATGTTTTGCCTTTTCAGGAAAAAGATCAATACAAAAATGATTACTATCAACTATCGCAATTCTTTCTAGATATAGTTTCAGATATGACCCAGATATGGCGACGTTCTGATACTGCTTCCAGATTTCCTTCTAGATATAGTTTCAGATATGACCCAGATATGGTGACGTTCTGATGCTGCTTCCAGATTTCCTTCTAGATATAGTTTCAGATATGACCCAGATATGGTGACGTTCTGATACTGCTTCCAGATTTCCTTCCAGATATAGTTTCAGATATGACCCAGATATGGTGACGTTCTGATGCTGCTTCCAGATATCCTTCTAGATATAGTTTCAGATATGACCCAGATATGGTGATGTTCTGATGCTGCTTCCAGACATCCTTCTAGATATAGTTTCAGATATGACCCAGATATGGTGACGTTCTGATGCTGCTTCCAGATTTTCTTCTAGATATAGTTTCAGATATGACCCAGATATGGTGACGTTCTGATGCTGCTTCCAGATTTCCTTCTAGATATAGTTTCAGATATGACCCAGATATGGTGACGTTCTGATGCTGCTTCCAGACATCCTTCTAGATATAGTTTCAGATATGACCCAGATATGGTGACGTTCTGATGCTGCTTCCAGATTTTCTTCTAGATATAGTTTCAGATATGACCCAGATATGGTGACGTTCTGATGCTGCTTCCAGATTTCCTTCTAGATATAGTTTCAGATATGACCCAGATATGGTGACGTTCTGATGCTGCTTCCAGAGTTCCTTCTAGATATAGTTTCAGATGTAAACCAGATATGGTGACGTTCTGATACTGCTTCCAGATTTCCTCCCAGATATAGTTTCAGATATGACCCAGATATGGCGACGTTCTGATGCTGCTTCCAGATTTCCTTCCAGATATAGTTTCAGATGTAAACCAGAGATGGTGACGTTCTGATACTGCTTCCAGATTTCCTTCCAGATATAGTTTCAGATGTAAACCAGAGATGGTGACGTTCTGATACTGCTTCCAGATTTCCTTCCAGATATAGTTTCAGATGTAAACCAGAGATGGTGACGTTCTGATACTGCTTCCAGATTTCCTTCCAGATATAGTTTCAGATGTAAACCAGATATGGTGACGTTCTGATGCTGCTTCCAGATTTCCTTCCAGATATAGTCCAGATATGAACCAGATATGGCGACGTTCTGACACTTATTCTAGTTGAAGACATTTCAAGACCTAGACCGGTTCAGTTAATCGACCCTAAGATTCTCTGTTGTTATCTCGTCCAAGGCCTTCTCTAGTCCAGCTAAATCGACTCCCAACAGATTTTTCTGATGAAGACTCAGTAGAAGTTATCCCAGATGTTTCCCTCTCCGACGGTGAGTGTGAGGTGATAGTCTCCTATGGTTCCCTCTCCAACGGCGAGTGAGGTGGTAAGTCCTTTTTCAGATGTTTCCCTCTCCGACGGTGAGTGTGAGGTGATAGTCTCCTATGGTTCCCTCTCCAACGGCGAGTGAGGTGGTAAGTCCTTTTTCAGATGTTTCCCTCTCCGACGGTGAGTGTGAGGTGATAGTCTCTTACGGTCCCCTCTCCGACGGTGAGTGAGGTGGTAATTCCTTTTTCAGATGTTTCCCTCTCCGACGGTGAGTGTGAGGTGATAGTCTCCTATGGTCCCCTCTCCAACGGCGAGTGAGGTGGTAATTCCTTTTCAGATGTTTCCCTCTCCGACGGTGAGTGTGAGGTGATAGTCTCCTATGGTCCCCTCTCCAACGGTGAGTGAGGTGGTAATTCCTTTTCAGATGTTTCCCTCTCCGACGGTGAGTGAGGTGATAATCTCCTATGGTTCCCTCTCCGACGGTGAGTGAGGTGATAATTCCTTTTCAGATAGTTCCCTCTCCGACGGTGAGTGAGGTGATAATTCCTTTTCAGATTATAATTTCCTAGAGTTCCCTCTCCGACGGTGAGTGAGGTAATTCCCTTTCAGATTATAATTTCCTTTGGTTCTCTTCCCGATACTGCGAAGATGGTAATTCCCACCAAGATTTTCTCAACGAGCGTTGTTGAAGTTAAAGTCACCCAAGGTTCTCTTACCATTCATGATAAGGTAGTAACCATCCCCGGTTCATTCATCATCTTGTGAAGCTCCAGACTCAGCTCCTGTAACCAGTCAGGACATATCTATACCAAGCATCTGAAAACCAACTCCTGCAACGTGTCAGGTACTCATTTTTCTTTTTTGCAGGTACGCAAGTTCTCGCTAAGGGATCTCTTATGCGATCAACATCCAGATGGCATCTATAAGCCCATCCACTTATCCATCACCTCTCAGCATGGCATCTATAAGCCCATCATCCTATCCATCAATCTCCAAATGGCAGCTATAAGCCCATTCCCACCATCACACTACTATGTGAGCGCAAATTTCTGGGCACTCTAGTGTTCAATCATCTTCTACCTTCGGACAACGAAAGGCACGCAGCTAATCTGCATCCTCAGGTCTAAGAAGATTGAACAGGGGCAATTGTTGTACCCCAAAATTTGCCCTCCCATATTTCTCAAAACATTTCAAGAAAAATTCACAAGTCCAACCTGGCGCGTCATATTCAGGTATTCTTTCGCCAAGATATCTCTGATAACGTATTCTCAAATTCAGGTTCGGCTCAAGAGTCAATTCTTTAAAGAAGGTATCCGAATGTGCGAGTTTTCTTGAAGAAATATGGTGAAAAAGTGTGTTGAAAGTGCAGTTTTTACGCGCTAAAAAATTCATAACTTGAAGATCGTGACTCGTTTTGAACCTGTTCCGGTGGCCAAAATTCCGTCTTGACATTATCTACGTTTTCATCTCTCATGGCTGGAAGCCAATTTCGATCAAAAGGTCTTCAAAAATGTGGATTTATCAAGTATTTTTGTGCAGAAAATTTGTGACAGAAGTTTATTTGCGTCATGTTCAAAAAATCATAACTTGGTCGATTTTCATCGTATCGAGCTGGTTCCGGCGCCAAAATTTCACAAATTGAGTTGGCTACATTTTCACAGAAGGTATTGAGTTCAAACGGTATTCAAAAGGCCTTCGTTTTTTGCTCAGAGTGTGTGACACGCTGAAAATCCTGAATGCTGAATATTATTTCATCTGAGCCGAAACTTCGAAAATTCATAACTCGGTCAATTTTTATCGGATTGGACTCATATTTTTACACAAGGTCACTGACTCATAGATCTACAACTTTGCTTCAAAAGTCGAGACCAAATTATGCACCGATCAATACCAGTTTTTTATTGAAGAACGTGTTAGAGTCGACACTGAAGCCTAAAATAAGTTTGTCTGAGCTGAAACTTCAAAAATTCATAACTAATTCACCGTTTATCCGATTGAGTCGATTTTCGGACAGGAGTTAGTTCTCGATGTCGGCTACATTTTGTCTTCACATTTCAACTTCAAAAAATGCACTTAAGTCCCTGCGATTTAGCCTGGAAAGTGACGAATTCAAATGAATATTGGAGGCCCAATTGCACATTCAAAGCCCATTTTCTTTACCCTAATTTCCATTATATAATCACCTTCTTTTCACACAAACCAGAGAGGAGAAAAAGAGGAGAAAAAGAGGAGAAGAGAAAAAGAGAAAAAACCTTGCCACAACACTGTTGGAATATCAAACTCTTTCAAGAACCCTAAAACCTTGAAATCCTTATTACAAATCCCTCTCTCACTACAAACAAAGTCATCACAGTTATAAACCAATACCTCACTACTTCTTCAATAAGGATAAGGCTGACTTGATCTTCATGATCCTAATTTTCCAGTAAGGCATAAAAGCATTCAGGTCTCTAATCTTCCAGTAAGGGTAAGATTGATTTGATCTCCATGATCAAAAGGGTATAATCATTCATCCATGCCATATTGTGCCTAAACATTAAATTTCTTCATATGTTGGTTTTATTTGAATTTTTATGATTTTATTTAATGTGTTCATGAGGTTCAACACTGCAGATTTAGACAGGATCCCAGGTTCATTAAGGAACGTTGAGGCCAAAAACCAAATGGCCAAAAGGCCAAAAGCCAAATGGCCAAAACAGAACATTTTATGCATGACACCAATACATGGCGATGCAGACATTAAGCCAGACATTAAGGGAACGTTGAAGCCAGAACACAAATGGCCAAAAGCCAAAAGCTAAATGGCCAAAGAATGCAGACCACAGTACTCGGGAGTCAATACTTCAAAAAACCTCCCCTTGGGCCAGACACCCCCTATGGTTTGCTCAATTTTTAATTTTTATTTGTTTTTCCTTTTTATTCTTTTAATTGTTTTTTTAATTGTTTTCTTTTAATTCCATAAAATAATTTTCATAATAAATATAAAATACAGAAAAATCAAAAAAATGTTTATTTTATTAATATTAATTTTACTATTATTATTTTTGTAAATAAACTTTAAATAATTAATTAGATTAATTTAGGTTTCAAAACTTTAATATTTTTCTTAATAAATTAAATATGTAGAAATTAGGGTTTTTAACTTTTTCATCATTTTTTTTAATAAATAATTTTCTCATCATTATTATTATTATTAACTACTAATTTATTTTGTAAATAAACATGTACATAAATTCTTTAGTAAATTAAGTTAAACTTTAACATTTTTCTCAAATAATTAAAAATAACTTAGAATTAGGGTTTCCTTTAATTTTAATTTTAATTTTCTTATTTCATAAATACAAAAAAAACCTAAAAAACACTTCTTTTATTTCAATAAATAATTAATTAATTTTTAATTTCATTTAATTTCTTTAAAGGGTCCAACGCCCTCGAACGTTCTATTTTTATTTCTTTCACACATTTATTTTCTTTCAAATATTATGTAATTGCTCAAGCCATGTAACTCGGACATTTTATATTTCTCGCATTTTATTTCTTTATTTTATGTCAAATCGGGTCCTGGATATAATTTGGCGATGTGGACCCGCGCCTTTGTAATAGTTTAGGAATTTTATCTTTCCGCACTTTTTAACTGTTAAATAAATGCACGCAAGAATGAATGACAAAAATAAAAACAAACGCGTAGATCACCAATAACATGACAAGACAAAAATAAATGAAAACGACACACAAATCACACACCACCCCTAGGGTACGCCTCACTGTTGCCTTGCCTCGAAAGGTGATCGTCGAGTAGAGGATGTCTTAGTAAGTCCTCATGATCCGGGAACCTGGCATGAGGGTAGCTTCTAAGGTGTCTTCCTATTGCTCTGGTGATCACCATGTCCCGAACCTTCGAATTGACCCGAACACCTCCAACGGTGGTGCTACCTACCTCTCAATGGTGGGATGGCACTACTTTAAAGGACATTTACACAGACGAATTCCTTAGGGTAGGTAGACGACTCTAGATACTTGCTCTAAATTCAAAAACAAAATTCAAAAATACTTTTCACACCGACACCTTTTCAAAAAGCTTTCGAAAGCAATTTTTCAAACACTCTTGAGGACCGATACAAGAGTCGAACTGAAATTTTCAAAGAAACTTTTTAAACCCACAGTTGAAAAGCAAACAAACAATTTTTGAAAACACAAGTGAGCAAGTATCTAAGAGCCCATGGATAACCATGGATAGAAAGGGTGCTAACACCTTCCCTTTCTATAACCTACCTCCCGAACCGAGAGCAATCTCTTTAAGGAATTTTTCTGTGCTTTTGTCCTTTCCATTTGGAGAAAATAAAAGACGGTGGCGACTCTTGCTTCCGCGACATTTCGCGAACCAGCGTTAAACAGTCAGTTCCAGATCCACCGATCACAGGGTCCATTTGCCCCTGGGATCACCTTGAGGTAGAATAATGCGATTGATTACCAGGTCCCCAACTTGATACTCTTATCGTCTGACTTTCTTGTTAAATGCCTTGATCATCCGTTTTTGGTACGTATGACCATGACAAATAGCAGTAAGTCTCTTTTCGTCGATTAGGTTCAGTTGATCAAGTCGGGTCTGAATCCAGTCATCTTCACTCAAACCTGCATCCTTCATGATCCAAAGAGAGGGTATCTGAACTTCAATAGGAAAGACTGCCTCCATGCCATAAACCAAGGAATAGGGTGTTGCCCCGGTTGACATCCGTGTTGAGGTGCGGTACCCATGAAGAGTGAATGGTAACATCTCATGCCAGTCTTTGTATGTCACTGTCATCTTCTGCACAATCTTCTTAATATTCTTATTAGCCGCTTCTACAGCCCCATTCATCTTCGTTCGGTAAGGAGAAGAGTTATGATGATGTATCTTGAATTGCTCGCAGAGCTCAGTGATCATCTTGTTGTTGAGATTGGTACCATTTTCCGTAATGATCCTCTCTGGTATACCGTATCAACAGATCAGGTTATGCCGAATGAACCGTGCCACAACGTTCTTGGTTACGGTAGAAAAGGAAGTTGCTTCAACCCACTTCGTAAAGTAATCAGTTGCTACCAGGATGAAACGATGCTCGTTGGATGCTGTAGGTCTGATCTCGCCGATCATATCAATGCCCCACATTGCAAAAGGCCAAGGCGCTGTCAAGACATTCAGAGGAACCAGAGGTATGTGCACCTTATCAGCATAGACTTGGCACTTGTGACATGTCCGAGAATGCTGATGACAGTCGACTTCCATTGTGGACCAATAATATCCTGCCCGAAGGATTTTCTTTTCCATGGTATGTCCACTGGAATGAGTCCCGAAAGTACCTTCATGAAGCTATGCCATGATCCTTTCTGCTTCAATCTTATCCATGCAACGTAGTAAGGTTGAATCATGGTTACGCTTGTAGAGAACACCATTGCTGATGAAGAACTTTGCCGCGAACCTCCTCAGAAACTTCTTGTCATTAACAGATGCACCTTCGGGGTACTCCTGGGCTTCAAGATATCTCTTCACCTCATGATACCTGGGCTTTTCTGTTACTTCTTCAGTCTCAAGATCACAGCAATTGCAGGTGTGATACGGTGAGAGAACTGACTTGAGGTTTTGCGTTTGTTTTCGCACTTGTTCGGTTTAGCAAGAGTCGCCACCGACTTTTTATTTTATCCTAAGAAAAGGTCAAAAAGCACAGGAAAGACCTTTGAGATGTTTTCGTGGGTTCGGGGGGTAGATTATGAAAAAGGAAGGTGCTAGCACCCTTTTCATCCATGGTTATCCATGGGCTCTTAGTTACTTGTTTTAGATCACTTGCCTTTGCTTTTCAATTGTTTGAAATGGTGCTTTGTGTGTGTGGTTTTTGAAAATGTTTTGAAAAAGATGCCTTGCCTAGGCAACCTTTGTAACAATTCTTGTTTGAATGTTTTACAAAGGTGTTTGTCTTTTTGAAAAGATGTTTCAATGCTTTTGAAAGTTTGTTTGGAAATTGTGTTTAGATGTGTGTTTGAAAAATGGCAAGGATGTTTTGCAAGTTTGATCAAGTAACCAAGAGCTATCTACCCTAATTTACTCAAAGATTTTTCCTATGTTTTAACCCTTTTAACAGTGTTATTTCACCATTGTATTTGGTGAACAACCTTACGTTAGGATGTTGGAACGGGACAGGCGCGGGTCATCGTATACAATCATTGAAGGCAACTTGTGAGACGCTCTAGCAATTTTTGTAAGGGACAAGATCGTTTTATCGAAGGCAATATCGAGGGTCATCGAGGGACTACGATCTTTGTTTATCGAAGGGACATTTGCTAGAGTGTCTCATACTCGAGGGACATGATTGCATTTTCCGAGGCAACAAGCGAGGTTACCCTAGAGGTGCAAGTGTGAATTGTGTATTGGCTTTCATGCATTTATCTTGTGTTAGGTTATCTAGCGGTTGATTTTGAATCTTCGCATACAAACCCTAATTACTATACAGTATATGGAAAGCGATAAATTGCGGGAATTTAAAGCCTAAGTTATTACAAATAAGTATCCGGGGATGGGGGTACAAATGTTTACAAATGGGGATGAGTCTTATCAGAATAGTAATGTACAAATATCATTTACAACCAAATCGAACCGTCGCATTCTTAATGTAAAAATATAACAAGATATAAAAATCAAAGAGAATCAAAAGTATTGTGGAATGCATATGATTATTTACAAATGATCAAAATGAAAATTAAGTGTTATTAATTTTTGTGTTTTTGTTAGTGTTATATAAACAAAAAGGGGTTTAAAGAAAAAAATATATATTTTAACTTAAAGAAATATAATATTTATATATTTAAGTTTTTAGAGGTAATGGAAATTATTAATAAAATTGTATACAAAAAGTAATATATTATTTTTATTGAACAAAAGAGGAGAGAAAGAATTAAGTTAGAGAAAAATGAAAATAAGGTGACAAAAATGTTAGTATTGATTTGTAAAATATAAAAAAAGAGTTAAGTGGGCTTTGAAGAACATGTTTGGCCCAAAATTTAATTGAAAGAGAACAAGAGGGGGGGGGTGTACCGCCAGAATTAATTTGGGCTTAGGGGTTCAGTTTATGGGGCAGGCCCAAACGAAATATGCAAGGTTTTCTGTTAGGGTTTGGCATTGTTTGACTCAGAACCTAGGTTTGTTCATGAACGGCGCCGCTCTCCTCCTTTCTTCGTCCTCTTCATCCTTTCTCAAACGTGAACAAGCTGATGCCTCTTCCTCTCTTTAGGCTACCAGAGCGATGCCTCCACTCTCCTCTCTCCACGGTTGCTCAAGGCAATGAAAAAAAGGTACCGATTTTCTTCTAAACGTTTTTTAGGATTTTGGATTCGTGCATGTCATTAATCTTTGATTGTTTTATGTTCACGTGAGGTGTAAAACAGTAAGAAGGGGAATCAATACCTTGGGGTTTTGTTGTTGGAGAGGAGACGGGGGGTTGGACGGTGGCGCTCTCAGGTGGCCGGGTGAGGGGGCGATATGATGATGCTGGCTTTTCTGGTATTTGCACCTTTCACTTCGTTTTGTGATGAAAATAATTCTGAAAACGCTATGATATTCGTTTCACTTCTGGACCTCTTCTTATCTGAATGCTTGCTTCTGTGATGCTTTTGATATGCTCTTCTTTCTGAATATTTTGTTGGCTTGAATTGATTCTGTGAGGACTTTGTTCTGAGAATGCTTGTTGTTATTGTTGTGGACTTGATTGATTGTCAATGATGAGCTTCATTCTGAGATGCTTTTGATATGTTTCTGACTCTCTCTCTTTGGATTTTGTTGACTTTTTATGATGTTGATGGTTTTGCCTATGATGAACTTGGTTCTGAGGCGCTTGTTAGTGTTATTGGTGGATTTGGTGTTTGGATTTGTATGAGTTTTGGTTTGGATTGAAGGCAAGTTTGCTTGAAATTTTAGGAAGGCAGGTTTATTAGTATTTGTAGTTTGAACTGTTTTTTTTGTTGAAGGTTATGCAGGCTTGATGTTATATTTGAACAAGTTCTGAGAGTGTTTGTTGTTGTTTGAGTTTATTCAAGTTTGACAGGTTTTTTAGCAGATTTGAAGGCTTGCTGTTGGTAAGGCAGGTTTGGATACAGGCAGGCTTGGATACATACAGGCTTGGATACAGGCAGGCTGCAAAGCTTGTGTTGGTTTGCAAGTTTGAAACAGGTTTTGAATAGGCTTCAAGGTTTGCTTCTGTAAGTTTTGAGGTTTTATTCAGGCAGGCTTGCTGTTATGCTGCCTTGCTGGTGTTTTCAGTTGGTTTTAAGCAGGTTTCTGGTACAGGTGGGCTGTTGTTAAGCAGGCTTGCTGTTGGTTTGTGTTTACAGTTTTGTGGTATCTTGTTCTTTTTGTTCTCTGAACTTCCCCCTCCAACAGTGCTTTGTTATTGTTATATTTATCTATCTCCTTAGCCTGCCAAACTGCAAACCTTTTTTTTTACTCTCTTTCTCTCTCTCCATAAAGAAAGCATATTTTATTGCTTAAAGTACTTTTTAATTTCTGAAAAGGTGTTGGCCTGGAAAATGATGAAAAATTGCTTGCTGCAATTTGGTTTTGCTTTGCGTTCTGTCCTTTCTTCCAGATTTTCTGCATTGCCTTTTTTGATAGCTTCTTTGACAGTTTTGTTGACAGCTTCTTTGACAGTTTGATTTGCTTTGTTTGACATTGTGCAACTTGTTTGTTCAGTTTGAACTTATGCAGCCTTATGCCTTCTTTGTGTTTGATCGTATGCTTGCTAAGAGTAATTTTACTTTCCTCTTTGTGAACCAAGAAGAGAAATCTTCTTGTGATTTGCAAAGAGGACGAGTAAAACATGATGAAAAACCAAAATAATCTGATTCCGGCCAACAACCTTTAATGATGAGTTTTTTTAATTGTCTGTCTGAGAATACTTTTCAATTTAACTGTATTGACTTCTTTTTTCTATCTTTGCAGGTAAATACCAGTTGGGGATCAGAGAAGTATGAAGACTTCAAGAGGCTTAGAAGATAGATTTATTTTATTTTTAATTATTTGTAATAAATATTATTGTAAATATTGTAAATAAATTTACAGTATCAAATAACGTTTGTAACAACAATTAAAAGTGAATAAAAAATCTTTTGTCAGATAATTCTTTATTTCTTCTGCACTTGATTATTTAATTATTTAAATTTCTTGAATTATAATGATTGGAAATGCATCCCAATAATTGTAACTCAGATAATATAAATAATCAACAAACATTGCAGTCTCACAGCCTTGCATTAACCAACAATAAGCCCGACATTCCAATTAACCATATGCATTGCACAGCTAAACAAACAAACGTCCATACGCCTTTCACTTCACTGATCAAACCAACGCTCCAACCTTTCAAATTAAAAGCCTCAGCTCTTAGCCCAAATGTTTAGGTTTTTGAGAAACAAACAGAAATCTTGAACAAGCGTCAAAACAAAGTGATAGTCAATTGAAAAGAGCTGTGGATTCAATTCCTTTTGAGAATGTGTATGCAAACCCTAATTTTGGATTTACTGTCAAAGAAACGTCTGCTTGATCAAAACCTGAGCCAAACTGAAAAAATCAGGAAAAACCAGGAAGCTGTGATTTCTTGTGGAAAAGGAGAGGGCAAATTTTGGGGTACAACAGTTGCCCCTGTTCAATCTTCTTGAACCTGAAGAGTTAGATTGGCAGTTTTGCCGTTCGCGACTCAAAGGTAAAAGGAGATTGGACACTAGAGTGCCCAAAAAATTTGCACTCGTCAAAGCGTAGTTGAGGGAATGGGCTTAAAGATGCCATTTGGAGATGTGACAGAATCTTGTCGGAGATGGGCTTAACGATGCCATCTGGAGGTATGAGAGAAGTCTTACTGGAGATGGGCTTAAAAGATGCCATCCAAGAATGTTTGTTGAATTGTTATGTTGTTGGTGAGTGGACGAGTATCATAAAGGTATCCCTGTTTGGAACATCTCTGAGCTGGGGGTCTGAATAAGCAATAGATTGACATCCGTGTTTGGAAGCATCCGTAAACTGTTTTCAAAAGTTGAATCTGAACAAGCGATAGATTAACATCCGCATTTGGAAGCACCCGTAAACTGTTTTCAGAAGTCTTGATTCTGAACAAGCGATAGATTGACATCCACATTGGAGAATCTGTGAACTGTTTTCAGAGGTCTTGAAGTTGAATAAGCAATAGATCAGCATACATGTTGGGAAGCGTCCGTAAACTGTTTTCAAAAGTTGAGTCTGAACAAGCGATAGATTAACATCCGTGTTTGGAGAATCCATAAACTGTTTTCAGAGGTCTTGAATCTGAACAAGCGATAGATTAACATCCACATTGGAGAATCCGTGAACTGTTTTCAGAGGTCTTGAAGTTGAATAAGCAATAGATCAACATCCATGTTGGGAAGCGTCCGTAAACTGTTTTCAAAAGTTGAGTCTGAACAAGCGATAGATTAACATCCGTGTTTGGAGAATCCGTAAACTGTTTTCAGAGGTCTTGAATCTAAACAAGCGATAGATTAACATCCGTATTTGGAGAATCCGTGAACTGTTTTCAGAAGTCTTGGAGTTGAATAAGCAATAGATCAGCATCCTTGTTGGGACGCATCCGTAAACTGTTTTCAAAAGTTGAATCTGAACAAGCGATAGATTAACATCCATGTTTGGAGAATCGGTAAACTGTTTTCAGAAGTTGAAGTTGAAGCTTATTAATCTTATCCTGAAAAGGGTAAAATATTAGCTGAAACACAAAGTTATGTTGCATGAAATGTATGATGCAACATATATGTTATATCAATGTTTATGATATATGAATGTAATGAATGCGCATGTAAGCTGATGAGCTGTCTTGCTAAGGATAGATGAATCCTGGATAGCCGGGGATAATAGAATCTTGACTGCTGCCGGGAAAATGAATCCTTGACTGCTACAGGGGATTGCAAGAATCTTTGATTGCTGAAGATGAGAAATCCTTGTTGACTGCTGACTGCTTGGGGAACAAGGAAAGCTTTGAAAATCTCTACTGGGAAGTTTAAAACCTGGGAGACTTATGCTGGAAAAAGGGGACTGAGAATATTCAATCTGTCGGGAAGTATCTCTGTGGGGAGAATGATCATTATTCTGAATGAGTGGCAGAATGGCAACCGTGCTTGGAGCGTATCTGGACTGTATCTGTAGTTGAGATTCGTATGAGTAGCAGAATGACTTCGGTGTCTGGAGTGTATCTGAAACTGTAACTGGGATCTGAATGAGTGACAGAATGGCAACCGTGTCTAGAGCGTATCTGGACTGTATCTTGGAGTTGAGATCTGTATGAGTAGCAGAATAACTTCCGTGTCTGGAGTGTATCTGAAACTGTAACTGGGATCTGAATGAGTGACAGAATGGCAACCGTGTCTGGAGCGTATCTGAAACTGTATCTTGGAGTTGAGATCTGTATGAGTAGCAGAATGACTTCCATGTCTGGAGTGTATCTGAAACTGTAACTGGGATCTGAATGAGTGATAGAATGGAAACCGTGTCTGGAGCGTATCTGAAATTGTATCTTGGAGTTGAGATCTGTATGAGTAGCAGAATGACTTCCGTGTCTGGAGTGTATCTGAAACTGTAACTGGGATCTGAATGAGTGACAGAATGGCAACCGTGTCTAGAGCGTATATGGACCTATATCTTGGAGTTGAGATCTGTATGAGTAGCAGAATGACTTTCGTGTCTGGAGTGTATCTGAAACTGTAACTGGGATCTGAATGAGTGACAGAATGGCAACCGTGTCTAGAGCGTATCTGGACTGTATCTTCCAACAGGTGATGAAGGAATTTTTGATGTTGATCGTAACTTCCAGCAGGTGATGAAGGAAATTTTGAACGACCTTGAGTTCAAACAGGTGATGAAGGAATTTTTGATGTTGATCGTAACTTCCAGCAGGTGATGAAGGAAATTTTGAACGACCTTGAGTTCCAACAGGTGATGAAGGAATTTTTGATGTTGATCGTAACTTCCAGCAGGTGATGAAGGAAATTTTGAACGATCTTGAGTTCCAACAGGTGATGAAGGAATTTTTGATGTTGATCGTAACTTCCAACAGGTGATGAAGGAAATTTTGAACGACCTTGAGTTCCAACAGGTGATGAAGGCATTTTTGATGTTGATCGTAACTTCCAGCAGGTGATGAAGGAAATTTTGAACGACCTTGAGTTCCAACAGGTGATGAAGGAATTTTTGATGTTGATCGTAACTTCCAGCAAGTGATGAAGGAAATTTTGAACGACCTTGAGTTCCAACAGGTGATGAAGGAATTTTTTATGTTGATCATAACTTCCAGCAGGTGATGAAGGAAATTTTGAACGACCTTGAGTTCCAACAGGTGATGAAGGAATTTTTGACGTTGATCGTAACTTCCAGCAGGTGATGATGGAAATTTTGACGTTGATCGTAACTTCCAGCAGGTGATGAAGGAAATTTTGAACGACCTTTCAACTTGAAATGTAATTTGTTTTGGAGAATAAATCCTTGACAAATGTTTGGGAAATAAACCCATGACAGCTTGTCTGTTTAGAGAGATGATAAACTTCTCGAGGACGCTTGAATTTCTTTTCAGAAAGATTTCGGAGAGGTTCATCCCTGCCCCTAGTGTTAGATGCTTGTGGCCTTGTCAGGAAACTTAGACTGTTTGTAACCTTGAGATTGACATTCGAATGCCCCAAGTGATGATGAGGGAGACTTGCCCTAAGTTATCCTACAATAGAGTGATTTCTTGAAATCTTGACCGGACTGCCCCAGGTTCACTGAACTTTTGAAAGATTTGTTGAAATCTTGATTGGACTGCCCCAGGTTATCTTTGAAAGATTTGTTGAAATCTTGACTGGACTGCCCCAGATTTGTTGGACAATACCAAACCAAGTCTCTTTTTGTTGACGGGAGATTTTTGCAACGGGAGTGTCATCCCAATTGAAGTGATTTTACTCACCGAGAGAGCTTTCGTTCCTCCGAACATTCACTGTATGAATTTCTTCGTTGTTAAACAAGTAAACCATGTGCAAACAACGATATTCAAATAATGCAAAGTTTATGCTTGTCTCGAAGTTTTGAAAAATGCGTTTTTTAGCAGAAAACTTTTTATAAGACAAATTCAACACAAGATTTTAGGGCAAAGCTCTACAGGAGTCAGGATACCTTTTGTAACAGTATGCTTTCGAACTAACCCATGCTTCAATTAGGACTTTCGAAGGGTTGTAACGTGGCTTGGTTCACGGTTTAAGAAACAAAGGATAAAGGCTCAAAGTATATTTGTACCCACCCGCTCTTCGTGATGTTCTTCAATCCTAAACTCAGTTAATTGTGCGTCGAACTCTATTCGAATTTGGAACAACATTTTGGTGATGGTTCACATAAGTTGGATTTTGGAAGGCAATCATCATTTTTGCAACATTTTTTCATGTTGTTTGAGGATTTGTAGTGTCCTCTTTCTTTTGATTTGTTATCCCTAACTTTTGCCTGACTGTTCCTGTTTTCGAGATTACAGTCAGCGGGATGCCCCAGCTTTCTTAAGTCTCCTTTGTAGGTTTTTACTTAATGGGCTTTTCTCTTTTGAGAGATTGACTGCCTATGAGATAAGGAACCACCACTGTCTTTTGATTCCAGAGGAATGCTTTTGATGTCGTTCGTTGTATTACGAACTGAGAGTTTGCGACTTCAATGCGCATCTCTTTTTTTTTAATTAACTGAGAGACTACCCTGCCCCAGGTTTAATCAAAGGTTTCAATTTTGTGTTTAAAACAGAAAACTCCTACTTCTTTGGCTTGAAGGGGTTGACTAGGGATTATCTTCCTTATAACTCTGGTGTTTAGGATTTGAAAGAAATGCATGTACATCGTCAGCAAGGTCTGTTCAAAAGCATAGTGTATGAGATTATGGTATTGTTTCGTCATCCTCCTTCTAAAGGCTTGTAGCTTTTTATCAAGAGTTAAATATCATAAAGAAAGCATAAGAATAGTGAAAACGAATGGATGAATTCAAGACAAACATATGCAATGCATTAATGAAACAGAGTTTGACATCAACAGATAATTGTTTGAATAACAAAAGAAATTACAACTTGAAAATTCAAATGGAACAAAAGTCTCTCAGTTCGAGCTTTGTCATTTCAGGTGGAGAAACCCTTAACGGAAGATTTTCATCTCGCCATCCGGCATGAATTTCAACACTCCATTGTCAATCAAGTCTTGGATCTTGTTTTTCAAAGCCCAACAGTCGTCGGTGTCATGTCCAGGACTATAGGTGTGGTATACACAAAATGCATCGGGGTGATAGCTAGGAGCAGAGGTATTGGGCTTCCGAATAGGATCCTTTAAAGCAGTCAGATTAACCTCCAACAAGCGTTCCAGTATTAGAGATGATGGTATGTCAGTCTCAGTGAATTGTCTTCTAGACGTATTTTGCTTACGCTGATTACCCCGTTGGCGCTGTCGAGGTTGTGGCTGGGATTGTGACTCTGAAGCAAGTTGAGGAGCCTTTCCCTTGTCTTCTTGTCTCAAAGGGGGTTGAATGATGACTTGATCTTCAACCTTATATGTTTGCCCCACTTGGTTGTCCCGAAGCAGTTTGTTGACGAGAACCCTAAGCTCTTCTTGTCTGTGAGCCAAGTCTTGGATGAGAGCCATCTGGCCCACCAGTTGTCCCATCATCTGGATCCTCATTGTGGTCAGCTCAAACTGTAGTTCTTCCAACTGATCATTCCTGACACTGCCTGAATTCCCCAAGACCATGCCTCTTGTGAGGAGAGCTTTCACTTCTTCTTGCCCCTGGGACAGGTCCAAGAACATTTCTTGAAGTTGAGCATTTTGATCCTGGATATCTTTGACAGTCCTCTCTAGAGCCATCTCTACTGAAATAAACAGTAGGAGAATAAGGAAACCTGAAAAGGAAAAACTGTTATGATGCAATGCATGATATGTGGATGCATGTTTTCAAGAATCTCGCGGGGTAAACACAAGAAAATGTTAGAGATTGAACTTTGATCAACATCTTTGATTGGAGAACTTTGTATCAGTGGATGTCTTTCCACGAGAATCAAGCTCACCATGTCAAGTGGGTCGTAGCCCCTGATTCAAGTTGTTGCACTCGATCTTTGACGGTGTTTGTTTAGAGGGGAACCCTCTTGCCCTTTGGTAGATGTCTGGTTCAACGTGACCCTGCATCAAAAGACCCTCGAGATCCTTGAAATGGTTATTGAAAAAATGCTATGGTATGATGTTATGATGTTATGTACATGTATGCAAAAGTAAGCAAGTGTATATACAAGCAATCATATTCACACAGAGCAAACAAGTCCTTAGGTTTAGGCTTGCATGGGGTTTGTCGGTAAGTACCCTCTTGAAGTTAGTTGGCTCATCCTGTCCTAAAATAGAAACCGGGTTCTAAGGAGCTCAATATCATTGGATTATTTTCTATGTTCATTGTTTTGGTTTAGCCAATTAACTGGCGACCAAAATATTCCAAGAAAACAATCCTCAATGAGTGTAGTATCGAGTATCTACCAACTTTGGACTGCACCAAAGTCGGTCATCTCACTACCCCTAAAAAGGCCAAGATGGTCATGTAAGGTTCTAAGATTTTGTTAGTGTGTCATGACATCACTCAGCGGCCCCGTATTCTCCTTGACTACTCAAGGGCTACTGGTACTCACAAATATGTCACACTAACATAGCTACTGCTTCAACCATGTCGGTATACCCCGCACAGTTCCCTCACAGTTTATTGCTATTTACCTAAAAAGGTGCCCCCAAATCCGGGTGTAGGATTTACAGCAAACCCAAACAAGGAACCCAAAAAGTAAATCAATCAAAGCAAGCATGTAAAGGTGATCTAAAACCCTAAGGTAATCCCACTTTAAAAAAAATCCCCAGCAGAGTCTCCAGTTCTGTGATACGGTGGGAGAACTGACTTGAGGTTTTGCGTTTGTTTTCGTACTTGTTCGGTTTATCAAGAGTCGCCACCGACTTTTTATTTTATCCTAAGGAAAGGTCAAAAAGCACAGGAAAGACCTTTGAGATGTTTTCGTGGGTTCGGGGGGTAGATTATGAAAAGGGAAGGTGCTAGCACCCTTTTCATCCATGGTTATCCATGGGCTCTTAGTTACTTGTTTTAGATCACTTGCCTTTGCTTTTCAATTGTTTGAAATGGTGCTTTGTGTGTGTGGTTTTTGAAAATGTTTTGAAAAAGATGCCTTGTCTAGGCAACCTTTGTAACAATTCTTGTTTGAATGTTTTACAAAGGTGTTTGTCTTTTTGAAAAGATGTTTCAATGTTTTTGAAAGTTTGTTTGGAAATTGTGTTGAGATGTGTGTTTGAAAAATGGCAAGGATGTTTTGCAAGTTTGATCAAGTAACCAAGAGCTATCTACCCTAATTTACTCAAAGATTTTTCCTATGTTTTAACCCTTTTAACAGTGTTGTTTCACCATTGTATTTGGTGAACAACCTTGCGTTAGGATGTTGGAACGGGACAGGCGCGGGTCATCGTATACAATCATTGAAGGAAACTTGTGAGACGCTCTAGCAATTTTTGTAAGGGACAAGATCGTTTTATCGAAGGCAATATCGAGGGTCATCGAGGGACTACGATCTTTGTTTATCGAAGGGACATTTGCTAGAGTGTCTCATACTCGAGGGACATGATTGCATTTTCCGAGGCAACAAGCGAGGTTACCCTAGAGGTGCAAGTGTGAATTGTGTATTGGCTTTCATGCATTTATCTTGTGTTAGGTTATCTAGCGGTTGATTTTGAATCTTCGCATACAAACCCTAATTACTATACAGTATATGGAAAGCGATAAATTGCGGGAATTTAAAGCCTAAGTTATTACAAAT
Organism: Vicia faba; assembly: GCA_948472305.1. Lineage (NCBI taxonomy): Eukaryota > Viridiplantae > Streptophyta > Magnoliopsida > Fabales > Fabaceae > Vicia > Vicia faba. The sequence goes on from OX451739.1 coordinate 373,280,939, forward strand.
AAGTATCCGGGGATGGGGGTACAAATGTTTACAAATGGGGATGAGTCTTATCAGAATAGTAATGTACAAATATCATTTACAACCAAATCGAACCGTCGCATTCTTAATGTAAAAATATAACAAGATATAAAAATCAAAGAGAATCAAAAGTATTGTGGAATGCATATGATTATTTACAAATGATCAAAATGAAAATTAAGTGTTATTATTTTTTGTGTTTTTGTTAGTGTTATATAAACAAAAAGGGGTTTAAAGAAAAAAAATATATTTTAACTTAAAGAAATCTAATATTTATATATTTAAGTTTTTAGAGGTAATGGAAATTATTAATAAAATTTTATACAAAAAGTAATATATTATTTTTATTGAACAAAAGAGGAGAGAAAGAATTAAGTTAGAGAAATGAAAATAAGGTGAGAAAAATGTTAGTATTGATTTGTAAAATATAAAAAAAGAGTTAAGTGGGCTTTGAAGAACATGTTTGGCCCAAAATTTAATTGAAAGAGAACAAGAGGGGGGGGGGGGGGGTGTAGCGCCAGAATTAATTTGGGCTTAGGGGTTCAGTTTATGGGGCAGGCCCAAACGAAATATGCAAGGTTTTCTGTTAGGGTTTGGCATTGTTTGACTCAGAACCTAGGTTTGTTCATGAACGACGCCGCTCTCCTCCTTTCTTCGTCCTCTTCATCCTTTCTCAAACGTGAACAAGCTGATGCCTCTTCCTCTCTTTAGGCTACCAGAGCGATGCCTCCACTCTCCTCTCTCCACGGTTGCTCAAGGCGATGAAAAAAAGGTACCGATTTTCTTCTAAACGTTTTTTAGGGTTTTGGATTCGTGCATGTCATTAATCTTTGATTGTTTTATGTTCATGTGAGGTGTAAAACAGTAAGAAGGGGAATCAATACCTTGGGGTTTTGTTGTTGGAGAGGAGACGGAGGGTTGGACGGTGCCGCTCTCAGGTGGCCGGGTAAGGGGGCGATATGATGATGCTGGCTTTTCTGGTATTTGCACCTTTCACTTTGTTTTGTGATGAAAATAATTCTGAAAATGCTATGATATTCGTTTCATTTCTGGACCTCTTCTTATCTGAATGCTTGCTTCTGTGATGCTTTTGATATGCTCTTCTTTCTGAATATTTTGTTGGTTTGAATTAATTTTGTGAGGACTTTGTTCTGAGAATGCTTGTTGTTATTGTTGTGGACTTGATTGATTGTCAATGATGAGCTTCGTTCTGAGATGCTTTTGATATGTTTCTGACTCTCTCTCTTTGGATTTTGTTGACTTTTTCTGATGTTGATGGTTTTGCCTATGATGAACTTAGTTCTGAGGCGCTTGTTAGTGTTATTGGTGGATTTGGTGTTTGGATTTGTATGAGTTTTGGTTTGGATTGAAGGCAAGTTTGCTTGAAATTTTAGGAAGGCAGGTTTATTAGTATTTGTAGTTTGAACTATTTTTTTTTGTTGAAGGTTATGCAGGCTTTATGTTATATTTGAACAAGTTCTGAGAGTGTTTGTTGTTGTTTGAGTTTATTCAAGTTTGACAGGTTTTTTAGCAGGTTTGAAGGCTTGATGTTGGTAAGGCAGGCTTGGATACAGGCAGGCTTGGATACAGGAAGGCTTGGATACAGGCAGGCTGCAAGGCTTGTGTTGGTTTGCAAGTTTGAAACAGGTTTTGAATAGGCTTCAAGGTTTGCTTCTGTAAGTTTTAAGGTTTTATGCAGGCAGGCTTGCTGTTATGCTACCTTGCTGGTGTTTTCAGTTGGTTTTAAGCAGGTTTCTGGTACAGGCGGGCTGTTGTTAAGCAGGCTTGCTGTTGGTTTGTGTTTACAGTTTTGTGGTATCTTGTTCTTTTTATTCTCTGAACTGTGCCCTCCAACAGTGCTTTGTTCTTGTTATATTTATCTATCTCCTTAGCCTACCAAACTGCAAACCTTTTTTTTTACTCTCTTTCTCTCTCTCCATAAAGAAAGCATATTTTATTGCTTAAAGTACTTTTTAATTTCTGAAAAGGTGTTGGCCTGGAAAATGATGAAAAATTTCTTGCTTGCAATTTGGTTTTGCTCTGCGTTCTGTCCTTTCTTCCATATTTTCTGCATTGCCTTTTTTGATAGCTTCTTTGACAGTTTTGTTGACAACTTCTTTGACAGTTTTGTTGACAGCTTCTTTGACAGTTTGATTTGCTTTGTTTGACATTGTGCAACTTGTTTGTTCAGTTTGAACTTGTGCAGCCTTGTGCCTTCTTTGTGTTTGATTGTATGCTTTCTAAGAGTAATTTTACCTTCGTTGTCCCAATTGACTTTGAACATAGAAGACATCGTAGCTAGCGCGTCCGCCAAATGATTCTCCTCTCTAGGGAAGTGTTCAAAGGTTATCTCCTCGAAATGGGGAAGCAATGTCAACACATACTCCTTATAAGGAATAAGATTTGGGTGTTTCGTATCCCACTCGCCTTTGATCTGACTGATCACGAGAGCGGAATCTCCGAAGACACTCAGAAAATTAATCCTTAGGTCAATTGATGCTCGAAGACCCATAATGCACGCTTCATACTCCGCCATGTTGTTGGTGCAGTTGAAACACAGTCGGGCGGTAAATGGAGTATGAGAGCCTTTATGAGATATGATTACAGCGCCAATGCCATTACCCAAAGCATTCGAAGCTCCATCAAAGTGCATAGACCATCGGGATCCTTCCTCAGGTCCTTCATCCGGTCCAGGTGTCTCACAATCAGTTATTAACATGATATTCTCGTCCGGGAATTCAAAGTTCATAGACTGGTAATCATCCACTGCCTGATGTGCCAAATGGTCTGCCAATACACTTCCCTTAATTGCCTTTTGGGTTGTGTACTGGATGTCATACTCAATCAAGATCATCTTCCATCTTGTTATTCATCCGGACAAGGTAGGCTTTTCGAAGATATACTTGATTGGATCCATCTTTGAAATCAACAGAGTAGTGTGAGTCAGCATATACTGTCTCAACCGGCGAGCAGCCCATGCCAAAGCGCATCAAGTTTTCTCGAGCAGTGAGTATCGGGTCTCACAGTCGGTAAACTTTTTACTAAGGTAATAAATAGCATGCTCTTTTCGGCCAGACTCGTCATGTTGCCCCAGCACACACCCCATTGAGTTGTCGAGTACTATCAAGTATAAGATCAGAGGTCTCCCTTCAACTGGTGGCATCAGAATAGGTGGCTCTTGGAGATACTCTTTGATCCTTTCGAAAGCGGCCTGACATTCATCGTTCCAACGTACCACTTGATCTTTCTTCAGTAACTTGAAGATTGGCTCACAAGTAGCAGTTAGGTGCGAGATGAATCGGGCAATGTAGTTCATTCATCCCAAGAAGCCTCTGACTTCTTTCTCTGTCCTGGGAGCTGGCATTTCTTGTATGGCTTTCACCTTGGCAGGGTCCACTTGAATACCTTTGTCGCTTACAATGAAACCCAACAGCTTACCAGACCTCACTACGCCAAAAAAGACCTACGAAAGCGCTTTTTTTGGCCTTTAAAAGCGCTTAAAAGCGCTTTCTAAGGTGGCGCTGCTAAAGGTTTTAGCAGCGCTTTTTGTTTAATGAAAAGCGCTCTCATAGGTCTACTTATGACAACGCTTTTTCTAAAAAGCGCTCTCTTAAGTACCCTTATGGCAGCGCTTTTTCTTTAAAGCGCTCTCTTTAGTACCCTTATGGCAGCGCTTTTTCTAAAAAGCGCTCTCTTAAGTAGGCTTTTGGCAGCGCTTTTTTATGAAAAAGCGCTTTCATTGGTGGCGCTTTTTTTGGAAAAAAGCTTTCATAGGTTGTCTTTTAGCAGCGCTTTTTCTTGGAAAAGCGCTGTCATAGGTCTACCTATGAAAGCGCTTTATGTGAAAAAGCGCTGTCATAGGTCTACCTATGAAAGCGCTTTTCTCCAAAAAGCGCTTTCATAGGGTGTTTTTTTAGAGGTATTATTTATATCATTCATATACCTGCATTGTTTGCCATAACCTGTAATTCATAAATAGCGGTAATGCATTGTAATTCCGATACCCCGTTCTCGTACTCTTTCGACAATCGATTGGAATACATCCATGTCTTATCCATGGTTTACGGTTTCTGAGTCAAAACCAATACTCAATATAACAAAACCAATACTCAATACTTTTCACTAAATTCATTTTATTCTATCAACTACTTTAGTACACGAGTATAACACAAGAAACCATAAACAAGAAACTATCATTACTCAAAATCAATCATAAATTATGTTTGTATCTCAAATTATATATAAACCATTGTTATCTGTATTCTAACTCAAAGTCAGTCTTACAAAATCAACTCTAACAACAACTAAACCAGTCCTTATATTATTCTCTGCTCAATAAAATATTGACACAACTCCTCTTTGGTTTCTTCCAACTGAAGTTTAGTGTAATATGCACATTTGTACTCATCGAAGTACTACATAAGAAAACATAATATGCATGATTTAGTTAAAAGTAAAAAATTATATGGAATATCCGAGAAATAATAAAACAAATTCTAAGTTATAAATTCATACCGTGACTGGAATCTCTATTTGATTCAGTTGAATGATTTCTTTGATAAACCGCATAACGAAGTATCCGCAATCTATACCGTTTTGCTGTTGAGGACACTACATAGAAAAACAAATAAGAATATATAGTTGTATTGTTTTATCAAATAGCGTAAATATTATAAGCAAAATAGTGGAAATTAATATACCTGCACTTTGATCCAATTAATGTTGTTTGATTTAGACCGTCGTACCCGAGCTTCTCTTTGACACCGGAATACTTGTATCGCTCTAACAAAATTAAAAATATATATTTAGAACAATGTCACAGAAATAATTAAATACATAAATACACATAAATATTTAGAATAATCTCACTTACGTATCAATCATTAACTTCATATCCGGATAATTTGTCCAAACACCGTCAACCGAATTCAGATAATAGACCACTTCTTTTATAGGATCGATAGCAACCAACAACCAGTGACGTCTATAAATTAAAACAACAGTTTAGAAGAAATTTTTCTACGCAAAAATTACAAATATTAAAATGAATTTAGAATGAAAATCTAACCCTGTAGGAATAGTATTATACGCCCAAAGATATAAGCTTTCTGTACTGCCAGTTGCCATGAATCTTTCGACTAAGTGCTCTCTTACTGAATCCGGTTCCCTACCAATTGTCGCTCTGCTGACACGGGAGGAAGACACAAAATGGAATCTGTTTGACAATTGATTCCCGCGCATCAATTTGTCATATAACAGCCTTAAATAGAAACATAATTAATATTAGAGTATATTCATTGAAAATGTTTAAAAAAGATTTCAGCTAATTACATAATATAAAGATGGGGTTACCGGATGTATGCGTGCATAATACTGACGCCCAATTCTTTATGACGGAAAATCTGTTCCACGTCCTCATGTCCAATTATTTATGTGCAAGGAAAACCAAATATACCTTGATCCATATCAATTTGACGAATACCACCATCCATCAAATTTGTTGTTCCCACTATTGTTTCAAGACACTACCGGTATCGAGGGAAAAATCTAGTAGGCACCCTTTTCTTGGGTGGTACGCCAACGATTTTCTGGCTCACTTGTTGTGACCCATGAAAAGGTACCTAAAAATCATATAAACTCGGTTAAATTATAAAATTATGCAGTTTTTTATTCGGATCATATAATTAACACTTTAAACGTACCTCTTTTGGTGATACGTCAGACTCGTCGTGCCGTAAAATCCCTTTACCCTTAGATGCGGGTGTTGTAGGAGTCTATAATTACCGTGGAAATAACTGAGGTCAGAACTGACAGTTGAAGACTTAAAGATTCATAATTGTTTTCAACATACCTGATCATCTATGAAAATGAGGTCGGATGGCCATGCAACAAAAGATCCAATTGCATCTCGCAGCAATGTGGTCTCAGCAACAATGTCAGGTACCAGCAGCAATGCATCCATATCTAAAGCAATGTCAACCGATACTTTCATGTGACCATCCGGAAGCGGTCTATTATGAAGTAAATCTCCCGAACTGTTATGGACTTTTCCCTTGCCAACTAGTCGATAAGTCGGTGACGATAGGTATAACTGGCAAGATGAAATGCCCTAAACCAATAATAACCGTTAGAAGTGACTAAAAATATTCTATAGTAATAACGGATATATATTGAAAATTACCTCGGGAAATTTATGCTGAAAGTTGATACTAGCTTTGTCACTAGTTTCTTTCAAGTGTGAACTGCTCTTTTCCGCCATATATCTCTCTTTATCCTTCTGCAATTCACGAACTTGAGCTTGTAAATCCTGCAATGTTTGCATCACTTCTGCATTGCTAGGATTTCTTCTCCTTGGATGCTTATACAAAGAGGTTGGAGTCACACCATGACCTTTACCCCTCACCCGACCCGGATACTCAGCAATATTTAGTGCTCGACTAAGTACGCTCCTGGTATCGTGAGGATCCTCACCTGGGGATACCGATTGGGACAAGGTCTCCTGTAATTCAATTACATATAAAAAATTATTAGTGGAGATAAAAAATTACTTAAATATTAATAAACATTAATTGATTTAACTAAAGACACAATCTTATACTTACACATTCATCATACACATGTTGAATATCGGGATTAACAGCTTGATCCTTGCCCACACGGGCTTCCTTCCACAACAAATGTGTCGGTAGTGATGTTGCGTCACTTTTCGTCTCTTCTAACTACGCAATGACGGAGGTCTTAAGATCATCAACTATATAACACATTGAGAGAATTAATAAGATCGTAGAGTTTATATTTACTTACAATTTTTTCCTCTAAGCGAGCATATCCCAAACGCCCTTTTTTGTATGGATATGCGGGTTTTGACGCTCTCTCGCGATTTATAGCACTCACTTTCTTGAAATTCTCATCTCTTCTTTGGCCTACAAAACCAACCCATTCTTCAGGTGTAATGAAGTTCTCATATTTCTTTGGACGTTCCGGATCCTCTTCAAGAAAATTTCCTTCATCATCTTTAAGATACTTGTTGGTTAAAAATGTTCTCCACCCTCTGTGTCTTTTTCCAGCCAAACCCATTATATACTTTTTACGGGTATCTTCAATGTTAAAAGACCTCTACAAAAAAACATACGCATAAAGTGTGTTAGTAAAAGAAATTTAAACACATATTATCGTCAAGATAAAGCAAATAACAAAAACCATATATGTACCTTTATCTCAGTCCAAACTTTCTCCTTAGCCTCATCCAACTCTCCTCTTTTCCATCTAGGAGTGGTGATCGGAATGTGTATACGAACAAGCGTACCAATGTAGCTTGTCAACTTTGCAGCATTAGACCCAATTAATTGGTCATTATCATTCCATTCTACATTATATGTTACTCCTCTATCTCTATCACGTATGATTCCCCTCATAATAGTTATACCTCGTGTAATATCTTTTTCTGAAGTATTTTCTTGAGTATTTTCAGGAGCATTTTCAGGAGCATTTGCATTATCTTGATTACTAGCCATTTGACCTGTAATAATGAAAAAAAATAAACATGAAATGTCAAATAAAAATGAAATGACAAATATAAAAATGAAATGACAAATAAAAATGAAATGGCAAATTAAAATGAAATGACAAATATAAAAATGAAATGACAAATAAAAATGAAATGGCAAATTAAAATGAAATGACAAATATAAATGAAATAGAAAATAAAAATGAAATGACAAATATAAAAATGAAATGACAAATAAAAATAAAATGGCAAATTAAAATGAAATGACAAATATAAAAATGAAATGGCAAGTTATATATACTATTACCCTTTTCACTAAGGTCTCTTTCTTTTCTTGGTAGGAATGTGTTCTACTCGTCTCTTAACAACGCGGACAGTTGGATTGATCCAAATACCCTCATTATGATCGTTTCTAATACATGATTCATTATCATTTTGATCAGTTATGGTTAAAGATTCAATGCCAACACCAATATCACTTAGATCTCCAATGCTTTCATCAATTACTTTGTTAGATAGTAGCACTATAGACCATTTCGTACTTGTCGGATCATTGACATAGAACACTTGTTTAGCTTGAGAGGCTAGAATGAAAGGCTCATCTTTGTACCCCACCCTATTAAGATCCACTTGCAAAAAACCTGACTTATCCATTCGTATGCCATTATTATTTTCAACCCACTTGCAACCAAATATAGGAATCTGAAACTTCTCGTAATCAAACATCCAAATGCGCTCGATAACCCCAAAATATGACAGGTTTGCAAATTTTGGGTTTAAGTCCTTCACACTTGATATATGCATTGCTTCAGCGATCAAGGTGACACCACTATTTTGCATAGTACTTTTGTCATCCTGTTCTTTGGTATAAAATGTGTATCCATTAATTGCATATGCGCTATAAGAAAACACAATTAAACTTGGACCGTATGCTAAACATCTCAATCTTTCTGTTACTGAAGCATGATCTGAACGATACTTTGAATAAATATGTTCCTTAAACCAAGGTATGAAACTTCGATTGTGCTCTCGTACAATCCAATTCTCATTTATATTCGGATTTAAACCTCGAAGAACACCCTTGTGAATTTCAACATACGGCTCAACTTCAAGCTCATTATGCAGAACATACAAATGCACTTGATCCCGTTCGACCATTGATACTGTCACAACTTTATTTCCAATTAGCTTCTTACCTTCTTTTTTTCCAACAATGTGAGATTTGGGGAGTCCAATTGATTGAACATTTGACAGATATTCAGTACAAAACTCAATCGCTTCTTCAACAATATATCGTTCAGCAATACAACCCTCTGGTCGACTTCGGTTTTTCACATACCCTTTTAATATTTTCATATAACGTTCAGTAGGGTACATCCATCTCATATAAGCTGGTCCGCACAGTTGTGTCTCTTTGACAAGATGAACGACAAGATGAACCATTATGTCAAAAAACGAGGGAGGGAAATACATTTCAAGATCACACAAAGTAACAACTATTTCTTTTTGCAATGTTGGTAAGATCTCAGGATCGATCACCTTGCTGCAAATTGACTTGAAGAAAAAACACAGTTTAGTTATTGCGCTTCTTACTTTTTCTGGAAGAATAGAACGTATACCTATCGGTAGAAAATGTTCCATTATAACATGGCAATCATGCGTCTTTAAACTCTTTAACTTGAGGTCTTGCATAGACACAAGTCTTCTAATATCTGATGAGTAGCCTTTTGGAACTCTAACCTCACTTAGGAACTTACACAATATTTTTTTCTCCTTTCTGGATAGAGTGTAAACAGCAGGTGGTAGATATGTTCGTGTTCCTTTTTTCACGGGTCCCAATTCAGTTCTTATTCCCATCTCTACCATGTCCTCCCTTGCTTTAAGACCATCCTTAGACTTCCCTTTTATATTGAGTAACGTACCAATAACACTGTCAAATACATTTTTTTCAATATGCATAACATCAAGAAAATGTCTTACGTACAAAGATTTCCAATATGGCAATTCAAAAAAAATCGACCTCTTCTTCCACCCACCTGTAACAACTTTATGTGCAAAAGGCTTGCCAAACTGAACACTCACATCTTTCACCTTTTCAAATAATTGATCACCTGTCAATCCAGGCGGAGCTCTACGTTGTTCGGTATCTCCGTTGAACGCTTTTCTCCATCCACGATATTGATGTTTAGAATTTAAGAATCTACGATGACCGAGAAAGACATTCTTCTAACAAAGTTTCAATCGCATCGTATCGGTTCCATCTTCACAGATAGGACACGCTTTTTCACCTTTAATGCTATACCCGGATAGATTTCCGTAGGCTGGAAAATCGTTAATTGTTCCAAACAACATCGCCCTCAAGTTGAAACTTTCTTTCCTATACCCATCATAAACCTCCACACCGGTCTCCCACAAAATCTTCAAATCTTCGATTAAAGGTTCCAAATATACGTCTATGTCATTTCCTGGTTGTTTAGGCCCAGAAATTAACATAGATAACATCATGTACTTACGCTTCATACATAGCCACGGAGGTAGGTTATAAATCATAAGAATTACAGGCCATGTGCTATGCGAGATACTTTGAATACCGTGTGGGTTCATTCCATCAGTCGACAATGCCAAGAGAAGGTTTCTTGCGTCTTTTCCAAATTCAGGATAATCATTATCAATTTTCATCCACTGTGGTGAATCTGCCGGATGTCGAAACTTTCCATCAACAATTCTTTCATCTGCACGCCAAGTTAAATGTCTTGAATCGGTTTCACTACGATACATCCGTCTAAATCTCGGAATTATAGGAAAATACCATAAGACTTTTGTCGGAGACAACTTTTTCTTATATCGAGGGGCACCGCATTTAGGACACTCATTTAACGATGCATACTCATTTCGAAACAAAACGCAATCTTTTGGACAGGCATGTATCTTGTCATAGCTCATGCCAATAGAGTACAACATATTTTTGGCCTCATACGTTCGATTGGGGAGAACATTATCCTCTGGTAGCATATCTTTCATAAGGGCTAATAACTCTGTGAAACTTTTATCCGACCATCCATTGCCCGCCTTTAAGTTGTACAACTTTAATACCGCAGACAATCTTGTGAATTTTGTACAACCATTATACAACGGTTTCTCTGCATCGCTTACCAACCTCTCGAACATTTTGGGACAATCATTAAGATCTTCTTCAAGCGCTTCTGCAATCTCTTCAACTCGATCATAATCGTATGTATCTGTGCCATTGTCGTTTGAAGCATAGGTCCTATTATCCCCCGATTCATCATTCCCGTCACTTTTCTCACCATGCATATTCCAACATGTATAACTTCTACCAATTCCATACCGTATTAGATGCGATGCCAACTGAACCGCGTCAACCCGATTCCCATAACAGCAACACAAACAAGGACATGTCATTCGACCGGGGTCTTCGGCGTGCGCAACAGCAAACTTAACGAATTCCGATACCCCGTTCTCGTACTCTTTCGACAATCGATTGGAATACATCCATGTCTTATCCATGGTTTATGGTTTCTGAGTCAATCTGAGCTAAATGATAAGTTAGAAAACAAAACCAATACTAAAAACTTGCACTTGCTCTTGCACAACCATATAACAAAACCAATACTCAATACTTTTCACTAAATTCATTTTATTCTATCAACTAATCACATTTTATGATTACATCACTAATCACAATTCTTAACTCTCACAATTTTATATAAGCATGCATTCTGTTACCTTAAAAAGTTGTTTTTGTTTCTTTATCCATCTCATTAACAAGTTAATTAATCACTTTACATTATCTCTAATTAAATATACATATAGATATAGATATATAGATACATAATAATGAATGGTAATGTGAAATGGGTAACCCCGTTTGTTAATGAATCATAATTTCCACCACCATTCACTAACACAACACAACATCATTAGCACAACCCTCTACATGTCCGTTTCTTATATACTAGTACACCCTTGTTTCATCAAACTCAAGGGCTACCCTATACCAAACTTCATCTGTTTCTTATATATGGCATGGCCTCATTTTAGTCTAAGATATGTTTTCTGATACGAAATTTTGTAATAAACAAAAAGGACAAAATATTTTGTATAGATTGAAAAGAAGAAACAATCACCTGACGGTTCTCTTGTTTTCTGACGATTTGACACGTTTGAGTTCTCCGGTGAGATATGTTGCTCTGAATCGGAAGGTCCTGAAGAAGTTAAAGAAACCGATTAATTTCCAAAACACATTAAACAAACATCAAAAGACAGAGAGCCTTAATCGGGAATCACAATTACCTGCCGTCCAACTAGTGTGAATGAGAAACACTAATTGTGCCTGCTAATCAATGAAACAAGAATTTTGTATGTCACTATGGCTTCCAAGAATATATTCCGTGCCCGATTATTCAATAAACGCTTAATAACTTTTAAAACATAATCACCTAACGGGAACCAAAAGTTCAAGCTCTTATCCAATTCAAGTTCATGATATGAAAAATCAAGCTCAAAGTAAGCTAAAATCAACCGAACCAAATTCCGGGAAACAACTATGTAATCCTAATAATGCTCAATAAAACTCATCTCAAACAAGTGTTCCATGTGCACACGATAAACAACAATACCATAACCGAGTTCGTCATTTAAAACCAAATCACACAATGTCATCACAAATTCAAAGCCAACATGTTTTAAAACAAAATTAGGAACAATCAAAATCAACACCAAGTTTAATTCATTCAAGATTAACTCAAAATGAAATAACATATTAATAACATCATTAGAAAATCATCAAAGGGTTTTAAGAAACTTTCAAAAATCATCAAACAACAACAACAACCAATACACTATAAATGAGAAGTAAATAATAATCAACGAAAACCACAGTACGAACCTTGTGCGGCGGCGATGAGAGTTGACGATGGTGGCGATTGAACGGAAAGAGCTACCGTGAAAAAGCGCTTTGGACGTTGGAAGATAGGAGGAAACAGGAACGAAAGGGTTTGGGACGTTGGAAGAGAGGAGGAAACACAAGAACCACGTACAGTACGAACACACAGCTTTAATCAAAAACAATAAAATTTATTATAAAACAACCTACGAAAGCGCTTTTAAAAGCGCTTTCTAATGGTCATGTATAACAGCGCTTTTCCATAAAAAAGCGCTTTCGTAGCATACCCTATAGCAGCGCTTTTAAAAGCGCTTTCTAAAGGCCAGATTTAGCAGCGCTTTTGAAAAGCGCTTTCTAAGGCTGACCTTTAGCAGCGCTTTTGAAAAGCGCTTTCTTAGGTTCCCTCTGAAAGGCACCCTTTAGCAGCGCTTCTCAAAAAGCGCTTTCTAAGGGTGACCTTTAGCAGCGCTTTTGAAAAGCGCTTTCTTAAGGTACCCTTTGAAAGCACTTTTTTTAAGCGAATTTTTTTTAATACCTACAGCAGCGCTTTTTCCTAAAAGCGCTTTCGTATGTGTGCTGCTAAAGCTTATTTTTGGCGTAGTGCCTTACCCCGAAGGTGCACTTGTTCGGGTTCAATCTCAGCTTGTACAACTTCAACCTGTCAAACAGCTTCTGTAGATGGTCAAGGTGTTCTTCCTCAGTTTGGGACCTTGCAATCATATCGTCGACGTATACTTCAATCTCATGATGGATAATGTCATGAAACAAAGCAACTATGGCACGCTGATACGTTGCCCCAACATTCTTCAGTCCAAAAGGCATGACCTTGTAGCAAAAGGTACCCCACTGTGTAACAAAGGTCGTCTTCTCCATGTCTTCGGGAGCCATCTTTATCTGATTATAACCGGAGAAACCATCCATAAAGGAGAATACCTTGTGCTGAGCGGTGTTGTCAACCATAACGTCAATATGAGGTAGAGGGAAGTCATCCTTGGGGCTTGCCCTGTTCAAATCCCTGTAGTCAACACACATTCGAACCTTCCCATCCTTCTTCGGCACATGAACCACATTGGCGACCCGCTGAGGGTAAGAAGTAACTGCTAGAAAACCGACGTCAAACTGTTTCATAACTTCAACTTTGATTTTCTCGGACATCTCTGGGCGCATACGGCGAACCTTCTGTTGTACTGGAGGACAGTCTTCCTTGGTAGGCAGGTGATGAACCACAATGTCAGTATCCAAACCAGGCATATCTTCGTAAGACCAGGCAAAGATCTCAACGTAGTCACGCAGCATCTGAATCAACCGTTGTTTCACACTAAGCTCCAGGTTGGCCCCAATCTTGACCTCTTTCTTGTCTATCTCGGTACCCAGGTTCACTATTTCTACTGGCTCTTCATGTGGCTGAATGGCCCTCTCTTCCTGGAGTAGCAGTCTTACAAGTTCACCAGGCACTTTGCAATCATCTTCACCTTCGTCTTCAGCTAAGTTGATCGGATTTTCGAAGTCATAACTGGCAGTAGCAAAGTCGTTACCAGTGAGATCCAGAGTGGATGCGGACCTGTATACGTGAATGTGTGTAAAATAGTTGTTTTGCAATATATTAATAAAGAAAAAACAAGGAGCGCAAAATTTGAAATGCAAAAACGTCCAATGCTTTTATTAATGATATATGAAAATGACACACAAGAGCCCTCACAAATGAAGCCACAGTGCCCCGGGTGAGACACCGGGCCATAAAGTTTTCAAACATTGTCTATTACAAATTCAAAACAAAAAGTTCATTACTGGGTAACAAAAGTAATAGGGATGAAGTCCTTTGCTGTCCAGTTGTTTGGTCCACCGTTGGTCGTAGGATAGATCCAGCTGTCGAATTCAGACTCCTCCACATCATCTTCAATGGAATTTACTCCCGAGTTGCTGATGAACACGAGAGGTCTTCTGATCCTTGCACTTCGAACATCCCTTTGAGCTTCTGCAGTGAAACCCAAACCAAACTTGTTAGTCTTCTGCGTAAAATCAGGGAGTCGGCCCCAATTTGCACACTCACCCTTCTCAATAACAGCCCGAGCATCTTTTAAGGACGCCATCTTCATAGGAGAATCTTTAACCACAGTCTCCGCTGATGCCAGTGTCTGGGGTACTTCTTCAAAGTGTTGAAATGGGGTCTCAATGAACTCCCCATCCATTTCTACATACCGAAACGAGTTGAGGTGGCTGACCATATACTCTTCCTCCCCTTGTACTGTCACAATCTTCCCTCTGACCGGGTACTTCAGCTTCTGGTGGAGCGTTGAGGTTACAGCTCCAGCTTTGTGGATCCATGGACGACCCAGCAAACAAGAATAGGATGGCCGAATGTCCATTACGTAGAATGTAGAATTGAAGACCTGAGAACCAACTTTAATTGGAATATCAACCTCACAATGCACCATCCTTTTAGACCCGTCAAAGGCCCTGGCAATGATGTTACTTGGCTTTAGCTCCAACCCTTCGCAATCCAACCGGTCTAGAGCTTTCTTGGGCAAGACGTTTAATGAGGAACCAGTATCAACCAATACATGTGCAAGAGTAGTGCCCCTGCAGTCAATGGAGACATGCAGGGCATCGTTATGGTTCTTCCCTTTAGCAGTCAAGTTAGCGTCTGAGAAACCCAAGCCATTATCAGCAGTTAAATTGGCCACACAATCGGTAAACTGATCAGTTGTGGTCTCTTGTGGCACGTGGGCAGTCTTCAAGAAGGTAATCAGAGCCTTGGCATGGGCCTCTGAGCACAACAATAGTGATAACATAGAAATCTTGGATGGGGTTTGCCCCACTTGCTCAACTACGTTGTAATCACTCTTCTTAATAATCTTCATAATCTCTTCCATCTCCTGTTTGGAAGCTTCAACAATAATTGTCTTTGGTGCCTCCGTCTGGGCAGGCACATCAGTGGTGATCCTTTTTCCCCGAGCGTCAGATGACTCGACGATAGGAGTAGGACTAGGAACTTGATCAGGAATGGCAGTAGGTACACTTGCAGGTGTAATAACGACAGGTCTTCGGACAGTTGGTGGAACAATATCAGGTGAGAAAAGTCTACCGCTGCGGGTGACTTTAGCAGGCCCAGTAATGTTGTTGATGTCAGTATCAGCATCCAACTCTTGCTTAACTCCAAGAACATAAACATCAGCCCCATAGTGCCAAGGGACAGCTTTATCAGAGGTGTAGGGGATGGGCCCCGGAACAGTGATAATTACAGGTGCGATCTTCGGAACAGATGTAATTCTAACAGGCTTCCTCGAGGGAGCCTTGGAAGAATTGTCGAAAATGGTAATGATGGCAACTTCTTCAGAGTGAACAGATGGAACAACAATCTTCTCAAACAGAATCTCTTTACTATCCATCAGGTTTTAGATACCTGACTTCAGGAATGGGCAACCGGTAGGTACAACAGAACACATATGACAACCTTCGTCGCAGCCCGGAAATAAATCGGCTAGCAACAGGTTCTTCTTGACAGTCATCAGAGGGGTAACAATATCATCCATAGAAACTACAAACAAGTCTTCCTCTACAGCATTTACTCCATGTTTGGGCATGGGAGCAGTCACAACATTAGGCCTCTCGTGCGCCTCGAACTCAATCTCCTTTGCATCAATCAAGTCCTGTATCTTATTCTTCAAAGCCCAACAATCATCTGTATTATGCCCCGGGCTATCGGAGTGATAAGTGCAGCGGGCGTTAGGGTTGTACCTTGGTGACGTTGTATTTGCATTCTTAGGGGGTTCCCTTAGAGTCACCAGATTAGTTTTCAGCAACTGCGGCAGAATCTGAGATAAGGTCATGCTGAGACGAGTGAATTTCCTCTTAGGTCTCTCATCCTTTTGCTGATTGTTGTACTGAGGAGCACCAACAGGTTTTGAAATAACAACCGCATTGACAGCTTGGCGGTGTTCAGGTCTATTCTGTCTTCTTGCACTGTAGACAACACTGGACTCTTTCTTAAACGTCTTATTCTCGGTGCTCGATGAGGCATCCTTCTGTATCTTCCCAGCCTTAATACCGGCTTCAATCCTCTCACCAGTCAAAATAAGATCTGTAAACCTAACCGAAGAGCTTCCAATCAGATGGTTAAAGAATGGGCCAGACAGGGTCCCCATAAACATGTCAACAAGCTCACGATCAGCCAAAGGTGGTTGTACCCTTCCAGCAAGGTCTCTCCACTTTTGAGCATACTCTTTGAATCCTTCACCCGTTCCTATTGACATACCCTGGAGTTGGGTACGCGTAGGAGCGAGGTCGGAGTTGTACTGATACTGCCTGTAGAATGCAGTAGCCAAATCTTCCCAGCTGCGGATACTGGCTCCATCCAACTGGTAGAACCACTCAAGCTGAGTCCCTGAGAGACTGTCTTGAAAGAAATGGATCCATAAGTTCTTATCAGCAGTGTAAGGCTGGATCTTCCTCACATATGAACGGAGGTGCAGCTTTGGACAGGAAGCTCCGTCATACTTGGCAAAGGCAGGTGCCTTGAATTTGTATGGAATCACCACCCCAGATGATAGACCTAGATCTCCGAAGTCCAGACCGGGCACCTTCTGAATTTCCATAGCACTCAAACGGTCTTCTAGCTGTTTGTACTTATCCTCAGCAGGAGGATACTGTTCTTTATCGTAGTTCGTCTCGTTGTCAGAGATCACAGGGCTAGAAGCCCTCATTTCCTGTGGACTATCTTTCCCTCTAGATGAGGTGGTTAGATCAACTTCATTCTGTAGCCCGTTTCCAAACCTGCGTCCTGTGCTAAACAGGATGCTCCTCTTCTTCTTCTTCTTCCTCTCTTTTAGAATCAAGGTCTTCAGGTCCTGCTGACCCTTAGCTAGGCTCATGACCAGCTCTTGAAATTGGGCATTCTGGGCCTGGAGGGCCTTGATAGCTTGCTCAGTGGAAGGTTCAACAGACAGGATGATTGCTGAAATAAACAGCAAAGAAGATAAGAGACCTGTAATGGGTACCTGTCTATGGAGTGCATGGGATGAAATGCGTATGATTTATGATTTCAAAGACAATCGAGATTCAAATTTGTAAACAAGAAAGGAAACATACTTTATTAGATTTAAACTTCAAAATTTAAATTGTTCAACAAATTGCCCTTAAGGCATTACAAGAATAGAAATACTAAAAAGTAAAAATAAAACTGGAAAGGGAATCAACAAAGGTCCATCAATGCTCCCATGATCTCTTCTTCTCAGTGCGGACATAATCATTCAGGATCCGCTCGTTCTCCAGTTGCCTAGTCAGCTTCTGGATCTTCTGCTCTTGTTCATTGAACTTCTCCCGGTACGAATCCCGTTCATCCCTCAACTGCATCCAAGACCTCTTCAGTGTCTCAATATCAGTGGGCATATAAGGATGGAGAATAGTTGGAAGAACCCCCTCCTCATTAGCAACTTCAAGAGTGACAGGCCGAACAGCTTCATATGGCATGCCTAGCTTCTGGGCACGGATGCAGACCCATCTGAGATATGGCTCCATTGGCAGAGAAGTCTTTGGACCCAACTCATGTGGATCAGATTGGTGAACTCTGTCCCAAGCCCTTATGAATCTACGACGTAGCTCGTCGCTATCTCCCTGAAAATCAATGATGATATGAGGCATTAGCATCTCATGAGGTCTTTCTCTTCTGGCCCTTCCGAACTGACGGAGAGCTAAGCACGGGTTGTAAGAAATTCCTCCATGGGTTCCTAGCAGGGGAACATTGGGATACTCTCCACAGCGATCAATGATAGTCACCTCATCCATACCTTTGAGAGTCCAGATAATGTCATTATTAGAAAGATACATCACCCTATAAGCCCAGCCCATTCCTTCTTTGTTCTTCAGCACGGACTTAGGGAGGTGCGAAATAAACCACCTCGACAATAAAGGAGCACAGCACATCAAAGTTCTCTGCTTTCAGGCAGTACGAGCATAGAGCTGATGAAGGATGTCACCCAAGAGAGTGGGTACAGGGTTCTGAGAGATGGAGATCTTTATGTTATTAATATCAACAAAAGTATCAGGATTCAGAAACAATACCAAACCATAAATCAAGAGAGCCAGAATATCCTCGAACGCCTTGAAGTCTAAGTTGTCCCAGAAGTAATTAGCCTTGCCAACCAAGAACTTAGTCAGAAAACCTTTAGCTCCACTTCTAGTCTCCCGGTTAGCCATTACCTCTTCTTTGGTCAAGTGAAGGGCTGCAGCAATTTCTTCGGGCTTAAGAGTCTTTTCCCAACCAGTAAATGGAGTCTGCTCCAGAACAAAGATACCGAGCTGCTCAGAGAACTCTTCTAGGGTAGGAACCAACTGGAAGTCCTGGAAAGTAAAACAATGGTACAGCGGATCATAGAATTGGACCAGGACACTCATCATTTGTTCGTCCAATTTTGAGGTGACCAAACTGAGAAGAGAACCATGCCTCCTGATGAAGGAAGTAGTGTCTGGCATCCTGACAACCAACTCTTTAAGCAGGGTAGGTACTTGGACAAAGTTGATCCGTATGGTATTCTTACGTATGGGCATCATGATGACCTACAAAATAGAGCAAAGATGAAACCCTCTTGTCTTTGAAATAGGTTAGTCCTTATGCAAGATGTATGTAATGTTATGATGTCATGATGTTATGATAAAGACACACCACAAGTATCCACAAAAGGCAAACATGGTAAAGGCACACAAGTCACACAAAAAGAGCCCTTAGATTTCAGGCTGGCATGAAGCTTAGGTACTACCCTCTTTCAGTTCAGTTGGTTTAAACCTGTCCTAAAAAACAGTAATTGGGTTCTAGAGGATCTCAATATCACTGACTACCCTCAATCGGTCATAATTCCAGTTTAGCAACCTTTTCTTGCGGCCGGAATCATCGCGAGAGTTTAGTCTCAATGAGTGTAACATACTGCTACTGTTCTATGGCCAAGTTGGTCAATTTAAGGTTCTAAGGTCAGTTGGTGCTTAATGACCCCTTAGAAGACCCATATTCTCCTCGTTCCAACACAAGGGATATCGGTACAGACTAAAGTGTCACACCAACATAGCTACTGCTTCATCTGTGTCGGTCTATGCCGGACAGATCCCTCACAGTTTATTGCTATTTACCTAAAGGGTATCCCCATATCCGGGTTAGGATCTATAGAACTCCGATACAAGCCCACAAAATTAAAGCATACAAAGCATACAATTGAAAATAATAGTGATCTAATCCTAAGGTACACCTCACTTATTATTTATGTCCCCAGCAGAGTCGCCAGTTCTGTGATCGGTGGGAACGAGAACTGACTGTTTTGGAATGCTGGTTTGCGTTTTGCGTTTGTTTTTGCAAAATGTCGCGGTAAGCAAGAGTCGCCACCGTCTTTTATTTTATCCAACACGGAAAGGACAATAGCACAGAAAAATTCCTTTTTGAGATGTTTCTCGGGTTCGGGAGGTAGATTATAGAAAGGGAAGGTGTAAGCACCCTTTCTATCCGTGGTTATCCACGGGCTCTTAGGTACTTGCTCATTGTGTTTTTAAAAGTTTGCTTTTCTTTGTGTTTGTGGGTTTGAAAAGAGTTTTTTGTTTGAAAGGGGTGTAAGTGCGAAAAGTTTTGTTTTGTTTTAAAAGGAGCAAGTACTTAAGAACCATCTACCTACTCAAAAAGGAATTAATATGTACAAGTGTCCTTTAGACAATGCTATCCCACTATTGAGGAGTAAGCAACATCGTCGTTTGGAGTTTTCGGGTCAATTCGATTAAGGGACGTGTGGTCACTAAAGCAACGTTAGGACGCCTTAGCGGTAACCCTAATGTCTTAGATCATTTTATCCGAGGAAACCGTTTCGAGGAAACTTATGATCTTTGGACAAGAGGGCGACCTCTAAAACTTCCTATACTCAATGACCACGTTCGAGGCAACCAAGTGAGGTGTACCCTAAGAGTGGCATGTGCGAGTGTGTCATTTTTCAGTTATATTATCTTTGTACATGTTATGATGAGCTATATTTGTTTTTAGGTTTAAAGATTGATCTTGTCATGCATTGCCTAGTTACCAAACATCTAACAGTTAATATTGTGCGGAAATTAAATTGCGGGAAATTAAATCTAAGCTATTACAAGGCGTCGGGTATTTACATCGCCAAAAACAAACCCTTAAAAATTAAATTGCGGAAAGTAAATAAAAGCGATAAATAAAAATCCTAATTTGAAAACTATTACATTCCCGAAGCATTTACAATATTGAAATATGGATCAAAAATAATACGCGCGCGAGAAAATTAAATCGGAGTGTCTTAGGGTTTTGACCCTTTTTTTTATTAAAGAAAGCATATTTTTGTTATTTCTGAATTAAATGGAAATTAATATTAAGTTAATTAATTAATTAATTAATTAGGATGAAAATATTTTTGGTTTTTTTATAATTAAGGAAACAATAAGAATGATTAAAAGTTATTAAAAACCCTAATTCTAAATTAGTTTTAATTTATTGCAAAATATGTTAAAATTATACCTAATTAAAAAACTAAATCAATTGGTTAAAATTTATTTACAAAAATAATGAAATAATGAAATTAATAAAAATATTATTTTTTGGGTTTTCTGATTTTATGAAAAAAAGTTAATTGGTTAATTTTTTATAATAATAATTAAATAAAATAAATATATAGAGAAAAAGAAATAAACCAAAATGGGGGGTTTGAGCCTGAATCTGGGTGTGAAATCAGCAATTATTTGGCCCATTAATGCACCAGCCTGTTTGACCTTTTGAATTGCCCACATGCCTGTTGACTGGAGACCATGGTAGTCCTCCATCCATGGCCATTGGATCTAGATCTGAAGCTACCTGGCGTGTTGATATTTGAGGCGTATGGTGGTCTTTATGCTTGAAGATCCACTGGAATAGCTGCAAGAAAATAATAATAAGCGTTTTGGGGGACCTGGGATTCGAACCCAGGTCCCAATGCTCATTGACACGCTCCCTTGGCCAACTCATCCATGCTGCTTTATTGTTAGTGGAATGTACAACAAACATTATATGGATAAATCAATTAATCATGCTGGAAAAATAAATAAAAAACGCGCAATTTGTTTGAATGGACCAATGACGCTAGGACACGTCTTCGTCTTCTTCAACGAAGACTGGTTCGTTTACCTGCTGATTTTATTCCGCAACTAAATCCATGGCATCATCCTATCATGAGCTACAGGCCATATAAATGCCAATGGAGACCATCACTGCATTCGTCTCTCTCCCCTGATCATTCCTATACCCATCATTAGCCTCAATTTATCCTGCATCAAAAATGCCTAAAAAGCAAGAACAAGAACCCTAGCTCTGGATACGGGGTTATAAGCCATGAAAATAAAAATAAATATTACAGAATCATTGGAAATTGAATGGCAAGTATGAATGTACAAGAAAATTGGCAAGAGGATGCAAGAAAATGATTTCATGATGTCATGTTCAGAGCTTGGTTCGTGATGACTTACAGTGCAATTGATGGCTGTTGTACCCAAAAATTTGCCCTCCCATAATCTTCAAAGTTATGACAAGAAAATGGTTCAAAGTCTACTCAAGGGCTACACAGTCAACCATCCTCCTAAGCCAGTCAAATTAGGGTTTTGGTTCCTGCAAAGAAGTTGAGGTTTTCAAGAGCTCAATCAAGTCACACATGCCCATACACATTGTCAAGCACCTACATGTCAAATTTCAAGGCTCACAAGGTCAAGTTGCACAGTCAAAAACCTTAATTGCTCAACAGTCAACTGTAGGGGCAAAATGGTCATTTGGCAGTCAAAAGTCAAAATTTTTGGTCAACATCTTATTTTGAAGCCACAAACATCATTTGATCAATTCTTGATCATGATTCCTCAAAGCATGGCTCAAAAAGTCTCAAGATGCAAAAGTTTCTATTTTTGGACAGTTGAAAAGTCAACTGTAACTTGACAAAGGCATAACTTTTTCATGGTTCATCAGAAAAATCCCATCCAATGCTCATCTTGAAGGGGAAGACATTTCCTACAACTCATCTTCACATTCCAAGTCCAAGAAATGCTCTCACAAAAAGTTATCAATTTCAACATTATAGGTCATTTTCAAAAGTCAACAAAAAGGGACTTTAAGTCAAAGACCATAACTTGAGATTGGTAAATCAAAATGACATGGGACCAAAGACATTGGTTAGAGGACTTCAAGACCTTTCCAAAATGTCCAAGAACATGTTCATAGCTTCAAAATTGAGCAAGATATGTATTGGAGAAGTTGGGAAATTTTTGTGAAATGGCCAAAGTCAACTATCCTTGAAATTTCATTTTTGACAAAAAGGGGCCCACTTTTTCCACTTGAATTAACTTGGCCATGCTTCCCACGTGTCCCACCTTTTATTTCATTTTTTAAAATTAATTTTTTCATTTTTAATTGATTTTATTGGATTTAATTAATTTTAAATCTTTTAAAATCAAAGGAAAATCAAAAAGGTTAATTAAGGAGGATATCTGACTTTGATGAACCTTGAATCACCATTATGCATGTTCCAAATTCGTGCAAGAGGCCAAATGAAGCAATAATTCAAAATTTGGTTCAAAAATGGAAGGTTGTTAATGGAGGTTTATGGAGAATCTTGAACATGAAGGCAAGGCATTATGAGGCTATAACTCTGATCAAAACATGTTACATAAGACCTATGCAAGTGATCAGACAGGAGAACTGGACCTAAGCTGCGCCCAAAGCTCAGAACCAACTTGGCATTTTTACACAAAAATTGCAAAACTGAAAACACTTCTAGAGCTTGCCTCAGACCTTCATTCTCATCCACACACGTTGCTGACATCCTAAGGAAGCGATTCCAATCAAATTCAACACTCCATACGCCAAGAACAGGTATAACCAAGTGTTGTTTTCTTTAAAATTTTTGATATTCGTATTGCATTATTCATACAGTATTTTCCATTTTTAATCATGGATTTGGACTAATGTGAATGTTTCAAAGCTGATAGCATGATTTAATTGAGTTTTCAAGGACCATATGCGAATTCACCATGGACATTGCTTAGGGTTTCAGAGCTTTAATTTTAGGGCTTTGCATATCTGGAATAATTGGACCATGAGACCCCTACCACTGAAATCAACACCTTCCACTGAATGGAATTGAACCATCGCGCCTTATTTCTTTTTCACCCTGAGCTATTCGCTATTTTCTGTGGACGGCGTTTTGGGGGGGGGGGGGTTTAAAACCCCCGCTATTTCATTTTTATTACATGCACAATTGGGGACGAAGGCTAGCGTGGCACGGCGTGAGTGGCTGGTTTGAAATCCAGCGCCTTTTCTTTTTTTTTTATTTTATAACACTAATGTCAACTTTATTTTATATTATTTGTTTTTTATCTAATGTACAAAGCGCGTTGATAGCTCACTTGGTAAAGTCTCTCATTGGTAAACACTGGGACCTGGGTTCGAATCCCAGGTCCCCTCAATTTGTTTCTATTATTTTGTCTAAACCTTTCCCATGTAGCTCCCATCCTGATGATCACCATGAAGCCCAACGCCTCTGCCTGCCACGCGCCTGGAAAGGTCAATCCAAAGGCTATCATGTGAGTCCCATCATATGCTTTGGTCAACGCTCCACATGTGATCCAAAAAGTCAGCAAAGGACCTCCTCCTGTTGGGCCAGCATTCATCAAATCACCTCCAAAATTGGGGTCAACACCCCCCACAGTTTGCTTTATTTGTTTCCTTTTCTTTTCACTTTTTTTTATTTGTTTTATTTCTAATTAATTCATTAAAACAATTTAATATAAAAAACCAAAAAAATCATAAAATCATAAAAAATAAATATTTGTTTTATTTTAATTTAATTCATAAACATTTTTTGCAAATAAATTCAATCATTAATTTAGTTTTAATTTTAAGTTGTTAACTTTAATGTTTTTCTTCTCAATAACTAAAAAATATTTAAAAAAAATAGGTCTTTAGCACATTTTTATCTTTTTAAAATAAATATTTATATTTTCTTATTATAATCATTATTAACCATTAATTAATTTTGTAAATACTTGTAATTAATCAATTAGGTTTAAATTAGGTTTAACTTAGACAACTTTCTTTAATAAATTAAAAAACAATTAGAACTAGAATTATTTGACTTTTAATTCCAATTTAATTTTCTTTAATTCCATAAATCCAAAAACATCAAAAAATAAGTTCTTCCTTCATTTAACTTAAATAAATTTTCAATTTCAATTTAATTCCTTTAAAGGGTCCAACGCCCTCGCATTTGATTATATTTTCTTTTCGCGCGTTTGTTTTATTTCTTTTCTATGAATGTAATGTATTTGCCCCAAAGCCCTGTAATAGTTAATTAGGCATTTACTTTCTGCACTTTGTTTTAAATCGGGTCTTGGATTTATTTGGCGATGTAGACCCGCGCCTTTGTAATAGCGTAGGACCTTTATCTTTTCCGCACTTTAAAATCCCGCACCTTTTAACTGTTAACAATCACATGAAAGAATGAATGCCCAAAATAAAATCAAAACGTAGATCACCAATGCATGACAAGACAAATAATAACTGAAAATGACACACGATTCACACATCACTCCTAGGGTACGCCTCACTGTTGCCTTGCCCCTCGAAACGTGGTCATCGAGTATAGGACGTCTTAGTAAGTCCTTATGTCCATGAACATGGCATAAGGGTAGCTTCTAAGGTATCCTACTGTTGCTCTGGTGATCACACTGTTGCCTTGCCCCTCGAAACGTGGTCGTCGAGTATAGGACGTCTTAGTGAGTCCTTATGTTCCATTGATCTAGTTGCCTTGAAACGGTTGCCTCGGAATAAAAAGATCAATGGCATAAGGGTAGCTTCTAAGGTATCTTACTATTGCTCGGTGACTACACTGTCCCTAACCCTCGAATTGACCCGAACACCTCCAACGGTGGTGCTACCTACCTCTCAATGGTGGGATAGCACTACCTAAAGGACATTTACACAGACTAATTCCTTAGGGTAGGTAGATGACTCGTGGATACTTGCTCTAATTCAAAACAAATAAAAAAAAAACTTCTTTTCACACCGACACTTTACAAAAAGCTTTCAAAACAACTTTTCAAACACTCTTGAGGACTGATACAAGAGTCGAACCGAAATTTTAAACGAAACTTTTTCAAACCCACTCACACTTGAAAAGCAAACAAATATTTTGAAAACACAAATGGGCAAGTATCTAAGAGCCGATGGATAACCATGGATAGAAAGGGTGCTAACACCTTCCCTTTCTATAATCTACCTCCCGAACCGAGAGCAATCTCTATAAGGAATTTTTCTGTGCTTTTGTCCTTTCCATTTGGAGAAAATAAAAAACGGTGGCGACTCTTGCTTCCGCGACATTTCGCGAACCAGCGTTAAACAGTCAGTTCCAGATCCACCGATCACAGAACTGGCGACTCTGCTGGGGAATATCTTTTTAAAGTGAGGTGTACCTTAGGATAGTTCATAACTGTGTTTTCAATTGTATTGACTTGTCCGATTTAAATTGTGGGTTGCATGGGAGTTACATAGATCCTAACCCGGATCGGGGGATACCCTGTTTAGGTAGCATAAGCTGTGAGGGACCTGTCCGGCATAGACCGACACGGGTGAAGCAGTGGCTACGTTGGTGTGGCACCTTGGTCTGTACCGATATCCCTTGTATCGCAACGAGGAGAATATGGGTCTTCTGAGGAGTCATTAAACACCAACAGACCTTAGAACCTTAAATGACACAACTTGGCCACTAGAACAGTAGCAGTATGCTACGCCCATTGAGGCTAAACTCTCGTGATGGTTCTGGCTGCAAGAAAAGATTGCGATGCTGGAGTTATGACCGATTGACGGTAGTCAATGATATTGGGATCCTCTAAGAACCCGGTTACTTTTGGTTAGGACAGGTATGAACCAACAAACTGAAAGAGGGTAATACCTAGACCTCATGCTGGCCTAAACCTTAAGGGCTTGTCTTGTGTGACTTGTGTGCCTTATCATGTTTGCCTTTGTAAATATTTGTGGTGTGCTTTATCATAACATCATGACATCATGAGCATTGCATGCATCCTGCATAAGGACTGACCATTTCAAAGACAAGAGGGTTTCACCTTTGCTCTGTTTTGTAGGACATCATGATGCCTATGCGAAGGAATACTATCTGGTTCAACTTTGTTCACCCACCTGAGTTGCTTGAAGAGTTGGTTAGCAGGATTCCAAATACTACTTCCTTCATCCAGAGGCATGGTTCTCTTCTCAGTTTAGTCACAGCAAAGCGGGATCAACAGTTGATGAGTGTCCTAACACAGTTCTATGACCCTCTGTACCAGTGCTTCACTTTTCAAGACTTCCAGCTGGTCCCTACCCTGGAAGAGTTCTCTGATTTGCTTGGTATCCCTATCTTGGATCAGACTCCCTACACTGGTTGGGAAAAAACTCTTAGGCTTGAGGAGGTTGCTGCAGCTCTTCCCTTGACACATCAAGAAGTAATGGACAACTGGGTGACTAGAAGCGGAGTTAAGGGTTTTTTGGCCAAGTTTCTGATTGGTAAAGCTAACAGTTTCTGGAATGACTTGGACTTTAGGGCATATGAAGACATCCTGGCTCTTTTAATCTATGGTCTAGTCTTGTTTCCTAATCCTGATAACTTCATCAATGTCACTGCCATAAGGATCTTTATGTCTCAGAATCCGGTGCCCACTCTCTTGGGTGACATCCTGCAACAACTTTATGCTCGTACTGCCCGAAGACGAGGAACCCTATGGTGTTGTATCCCTTTGTTGGTGAGGTGGTTTATTTCGCACCTCCCTAAGTTCGTGCTAAAGAACCAAGAAGGAAGAGGTTGGGCTCACAGGTTAATGGCTCTCACCGATAAGGACATCATTTGGACTTTCAGAGGCTTGGATGAGATAGCTGTTATTGATCGTTGCGGGGAATATCCTAATGTTCCTTTGATTGGTACTCAAGGAGGAATCTCTTATAATCCATGTCTAGCTCTCCGTCGGTTTGGAAGGGCCAGAAGAGCAGGGCCTCATGAGATGTTGGTGCCTCACATCAGTTTTGAGTTTCAGGTGGATAGTGACGAGTTGCGTCGTAGGTTCATCAAGGCTTGGGACAGAGTTCATAAAGCTGATCCACAAGAGTTGGGGCCAAAGACTTCTCTACCTATGGAAGCCTACTACAAATGGGTTCGCATCCGTGCTCAGAAGTTAGGTATGCCATATGAAGCTGTCAGACCCATCATTCTTGAGTATCCTGACAAAGATGGGGCTCCTCCAACTGTCCTCCCTCCTCAGATACCTACTGATTATGAGACATTAAAGAGGTCTTGGTCGCAACTGCGAGAAGAACGGGATTCTTATCGAGAAAAGTTCAACGAGCAGGAGTTGAAGATCCAGAAGCTGACAAAGCAGTTGGAGAATGAGCGAGCTCTGAATGACTACATCCGTACTGAGAAGAGGAGACCATGGGATCAATAAGGAGCTCTGGATGATCTTTTACAGTTTTACTTCCCTTTTCAGTATTTCCATTTTATGTAACGCCTAAGGGCAACCTGTTGAACAATTTAAGTTTCAAAGTTGAATCTAATGAAGTGTGTTCCTTTTTGTTTACAAAGTTGATTCCCGATTGTCTTTGAAAACATAAATCATACGCATTCCATTCATCATGTGCATATCAGGTATTCTTCTTTTCAGGTTGCTTAATCCTCTTCGCTGTTTATTTCAGCACTCAAGCATCATGAATCCTGAACCAACTACCGAGATGTCTATCAAGGCCCTTCAGGCGCAGAACGCACAATTTTAGGAGCTGATCATGGGTTTGGCTCAAGGTCAACAAGAGCTGAAGGCTATGCTCCTGAAGAAGAGTAAGAAGAAGAAGAGGATTGTGCTATTCAACACTGGGCGCAGGCTCGGGAACACTTTGCAAAATGAAGCTGAGAGGACTACTCCATCTGTGGGGGAAGGTAGTCACCAAGAAAGGGAGGTCCCTAGTCCTGTGGTCTCTGACACCGAGACTGACTTCAACAATGAACAGTACCCTCCTGCTGAGGACCGGTACAAGCAGCTGGAGGACAGATTAAATGCTATGGAAATTCAGCGTGTGCCTGGACTGGATTTCGGAGACTTGGGGTTATCTACTGGGGTGGTGATCCCACACAAGTTCAAGGCGCCGACCTTTGTGAAGTATGACGGGGCTTCCTGTCCCAAGATGCACCTCCGTTCTTATGTAAGGAAGATCCAGCCTTACACAGCAGACAGGAACTTATGGATCCACTTCTTCCAGGAGAGTCTTTCAGGGACTCACCTCGAATGGTTCTATCAGCTGGATGGAACCAACATTCGTAACTGGGAGGATCTGGCCACTGCTTTTTACAAGCAGTATCAATATAATTCCGACCTCGCTCCTACACGTACCCAACTCCAGGGTATGTCGCTAGGGTCGGGAGAAGGTTTTAAGGAATACGCACAGAAATGGAGAAATCTAGCTGGCAGGGTGCAGCCACCATTAACTGACCGGGAGCTAGTGGATATGTTCTTAGGGACCCTATCTGGTCCATTTTTCAATCATCTTATTGGTAATTCCTCCGTTGGGTTTACTGATCTGATCCTGACTGGTGAGAGGATCGAGGCCGGTATAAAATCGGGGAAGATACAGAAGGTTGCCTCCTCAAATGCTGAAAAGAAGCCCTTCAAGAAAGAGGCTAGTGCTGTGTATGGCCCAAGAAGGCAAAACAAACCTGAACACCGCCAAGCTGTCAACGCGGTGGTTATTTCTAAGCCTGCTGCTGCTCCACAACAGTACAACCAACCCAGAGCTGAGAGGCCCAAACGGCAGTATACTCGACTCAGCATGACTCTCTCTCAGATCCTGCCGCAACTGCTAGCGACCAACTTGGTAACCGTCAGAGAAGCTCCGAAGGTTGTGAACACTACCTCTCCGAAGTACAACCCCAATGCCCGCTGTGCTTATCACTCTGATAGCCCGGGGCATTCTACTGATGACTGCTGGGCCCTGAGGAATAAGTTTCAGGACCTTATTGATGCCAAGGAGATACAGTTTGAGGCGCCCGAGAGGCCAAATGTTGTTACCGCTCCCATGCCTCAGCATGGAGTGAATGCTGTTGAGGAGGATTTGTATGTAGCTTCGGTGGATGATGTTGCTACTCCGCTGCTGACGGTCAAGAGGAACCTGTTGCTAGCCAGTTTATTTCCGGGATGTAGCAAAGGTTGCCCTCTATGTATTGCTTCCCCTGCTGGTTGTTCTTTGCTGAAATCAGGCGTCCAAAACCTGATGGATAATAAAGAGATTTTGTTTAAAAAGACTGTTGTTCCTGCTGCCCCTGTTGAAGAAGTTTCGATTGTTACCATTTTCAACAACCCTTCCAAGGCTCCTTCAAAGAAGCCTGTCCAAATTTTGCCTGTTCACAAGATTGCTCCCATCACCATTACTGTTCCGGGGCCCATCCCCTACAAGTCTGATAAAGCTGTCCTGTGGCACTATGGGGCAGATGTTTATGTTCTGGGAGTGAAGCAAGAGTTCAATACTGATACTGGTGTCACCAACATCACTGGGCCTGCTAAGGTCACTCGTAGTGGAAGACTGTTCTCACCAGACATTGATCCTCCGATAATTCAGAGACCTTTGATCATCACACCTGCCAGTGTGCCTGTTTCCCCCCCTGACCAAGTTTCCGCCCCTGCTGCCGAGTCATCTGATGCTCGGGGTAAGGGGATTGCTGCTGATGTGCCTGCCCAGACGGAGGCACCAAAGACAATTGTTGAGGCTTCCAAGCAGGAGATGGAAGAAATCCTCAAGATTATAAAGAAAAGTGATTTCAACGTTGTCGAACAGCTGGGGCACACCCCCTCTAAAATCTCCATGCTATCACTGCTGCTGTGTTCAGAGGCCCATGCCAAGGCCCTGATTGCTTTCTTAAAGACGACTCACGTACCCCAAGAGACGTCTGCCGATCAATTCACCGACTGTGTGGCCAACCTTACTGCTGACAATGGTCTGGGTTTCTCTGATGTCGATCTGACAGCCAAAGGGAAGAACCATAATGATGCCCTGCATGTCTCCATTGAATGCAGGGGCACTACTCTTGCTCATGTGCTAGTTGACACTGGTTCTTCATTAAACGTGCTACCCAAGAAGGCTCTGGACAGGCTGGACTGTGAGGGTCTAGAGCTCAAACCAAGTAACATTATTGTCCGGGCCTTTGACGGGTCCAAAAGGATGGTACATGGTGAGGTCGACATCCCAATCAGGGTTGGGTCACAGGTCTTTGATTCAAAATTCTATGTGATGGACATCCGTCCATCCTATTCTTGTTTGCTGGGTCGCCCGTGGATCCACAAGGCTGGAGCTGTGACCTCCACGTTGCATCAGAAACTCAAGTACCCGGTAAGGGGGAAGATTGTAACAGTGCAAGGGGAAGAGGAATACATGGTCAGCCACCTCAACTCCTTCAGGTACGTGGAAATGGATGTGGAGTTCATTGAAACCCCCTTTCAACATTTTGAAGAGGTGCCACAAACATTGGCGGCGGCAGAAGCAGTGACTGAAGAGGGTTCTCCTTTGAAGATGGCTTCCTTGAAGGATGCTCGGGCTGTGATTGAAAGAGGTGAATGTGCAAACTGGGGCAAGCTCCCTGATTTTACTCCGAAGACTAACAAGTTTGGGCTGGGTTTCACTGCAGAGGCTCAGAAAGTTGTGCGCAAGGCAAGGATTGGAAGACCCCCTGTGCTCATCACCCACTCAGGAGTGAATGCTATTGGGGAGGAAGACGAAGTGGAAGAGTCAGAGTTTGATAGCTGGATCTACCCGACGACTGATGGTGGATTGACCAATTGGACTGCTAAAGACTTTACACCCATAACTTTTGTCACCCAGTAATGAACTTCTTTGTTTTGGATTTGTAATAAACAATAATTTGAAACTGTATGGCCCGGTGTCTTACCCGGGGCACCGTGGTCTTATTTATGAGGGCTTTTGTTTGTCACTATCATATATCATAAATAAAAGCATTGGACGTTTTTCACATTTCAAATTTTGCGCTCTCTTTCTTTCTTTCTTTACATATATTGCAAAACAGCTGTATTTACACACACTCACTCATACAGGTTTCAATCCACTCCGGATCTCACTGGTAACGACTCTGCTACTGCCAGTTATGACTTCGAAAATCCGATCAACTTAGCCGAAGACGAAGGTGAAGATGATTGCGAAGTGCCCGGCGAGCTTGCAAGACTGTTACTCCAGGAAGAGAGGGCAATTCAACCACATGAAGAGCCAGTGGAAACGGTGAATCTGGGTACTGAAACGGACAGAAAGGAAGTTAAGATTGGTGCCAACCTAGAGCTCAGCGTGAAGCAACAGTTGACTCAGATGTTACAGGATTATGTGGAGATCTTTGCCTGGTCCTACGAAGACATGCCTGGGTTAGATACTGATATCGTGGTCCATCATCTGCCTACCAAGGAAAACTGTCCTCCGATTAAGCAAAAGGTCCGCCGTATGCGTCCAGAGATGTCTGAGAAGATCAAAGCTGAGGTTATGAAGCAGTTCGATGCCAGATTTCTTGCAGTAACCTCTTACCCTCAGTGGGTTGCTAATGTGGTGCCGGTACCGAAGAAAGATGGTAAGGTCAGAATGTGCGTTGACTACAGGGATCTGAACAGGGCCAGCCCCAAGGATGACTTCCCTCTACCTCACATTGATGTCCTTGTTGACAATACAGCTCAGCATAAGGTGTTCTCCTTCATGGATGGCTTCTCAGGTTACAATCAAATCAAGATGGCTCCTGAAGACATGGAAAAGACTACCTTTGTTACTCAGTGGGGCACCTTCTGCTACAAGGTCATGCCTTTTGGACTGAAAAATGCTGGGGCAACCTACCAACGTGCCATGGTTGCTTTATTTCATGACATGATCCATCATGAGATAGAAGTATATGTTGACGACATGATC
This sequence comes from Vicia faba, assembly GCA_948472305.1. Taxonomy (NCBI): domain Eukaryota; kingdom Viridiplantae; phylum Streptophyta; class Magnoliopsida; order Fabales; family Fabaceae; genus Vicia; species Vicia faba. Next base: position 373,313,354 of record OX451739.1, read on the forward strand.
GCAAGGTCCCAAACTGAGGAAGAGCACCTTGATCATCTACAGAAGCTGTTTGACCGTCTGAAACTGTACAAGCTGAGGTTGAACCCGAACAAGTGCACCTTCGGGGTCAGATCTGGAAAATTGCTAGGCTTCGTTGTAAGTGACAAGGGTATTCAAGTGGACCCTGCCAAGGTTAAAGCCATTCAAGAGATGCCAGTTCCCAAGACGGAGAAAGAGGTCAGAGGCTTTTTAGGACGTCTGAATTACATTGCTCGGTTCATCTCACACCTAACTGCTACTTGTGAGCCAATCTTCAAGCTGCTGAAGAAAGATCAGGTAGTACGTTGGAATGATGAATGTCAGGCCGCTTTTGACAGGATCAAAGAGTATCTCCAAGAACCACCCATTCTTATGCCACCGGTTGAGGGGAGACCTCTGATACTATACCTGACAGTACTTGACAACTCAATGGGGTGTGTGTTGGGGAAGCATGACGAGTCTGGCCGAAAAGAGCATGCCATTTATTACCTTAGCAAAAAGTTTACCGACTGTGAGACCCGATACTCACTGCTCGAGAAAACTTGTTGCGCTTTGGTATGGGCTGCTCGCCGGCTGAGACAGTATATGCTGACTCACACTACCTTGTTGATCTCAAAGATGGATCCTATAAAGTACATATTTGAAAAGCCTGCTCTGTCTGGGAGAATAGCAAGATGGCAAATGATCTTGACAGAATACGACATCCAGTACACGACTCAGAAAGCTATCAAGGGAAGTGTATTGGCAGACCACTTGGCACATCAGGCAGTAGACGACTATCAGTCAATGAACTTCGAGTTTCCAGACGAGAGTATCATGATTGTGACTGATTGTGAAGTACCTGGACCGGATGAAGGACCTGAGGAAGGATCCCGTTGGTCTATGCAGTTTGACGGAGCCTCCAACGCTTTGGGTAACGGTATCGACGATGTAATCATATCCCCTCAAGGCACTCATACTCCACTCACTGCCCGGCTATGTTTCAACTGCACCAACAACATGGCGGAGTATGAGGCATGCATCATGGGTCTCCGAGCTGCGGTCGACTTAAGGATCAAGTTTTTGAGTGTCTTCGGAGATTCCGCTCTCGTGATCAATCAGATCAAAGGGGAGTGGGATACGAAACATCCGAATCTTATTCCTTACAAAGAATGTGTGTTGACAATGATCCCCCACTTCACAGAGATAACCTTTGAACATTTCCCGAGAGAAGAGAATCAGTTGGCGGACGCGTTAGCTACGATGTCTTCCATGTTCAAAGTCAAATGGGACAATGAGGCTCCCCGGGTCATCATCTGGAAACTGGACGAACCGGCATACTGTTGTGATCTTGAGACTGAATTGGTAACTGAGAAACCTTGGTACCATGAGGTGAAAAGATATTTGGAAGCTCAGGAATACCCTGAAGGCACATCTGTCAACGATAAGAAGTTTCTGAGAAGGTTCGCAGCAAAGTTCTTCCTCAGCAACGGCGTCCTGTACAAGCGAAACCATGATTCGACCTTACTGCGTTGTGTGGACAAGACTGAAGCAGAAAGGATCATGACAGAGCTACATGAGGGTACCTTCGGAACACATTCTAGTGGACACACTATGGCAAAAAAGATCCTTCGGGCAGAGTATTTCTGGTCCACTATGGAAGCCGACTGTTACCAACACTCTCGGACATGCCATAAGTGCCAGATATATGCAGACAAGGTGCATGTTTCCCCAGTCCCTCTGAACGTCCTGACTGCACCTTGGCCTTTCGCAATGTGGGGCATAGATATGATCGGCGAGATCAGACCTACGGCATCTAACGGGCATCGCTTCATCCTGGTAGCGATTGATTACTTTACAAAGTGGGTTGAGGCAGCTTCTTATGCCACTGTAACCAAGAATGTTGTGGCACGGTTCATTCGGCATAATTTGATCTGTCGATACGGCGTCCCAGAAAGAATTATTACAGACAACGGTACCAATCTCAATAACAAGATGATCACTGAGCTCTATGAGCAGTTTAAGATACAGCACCACAACTCTTCTCCTTATCGGCCAAAGATGAATGGGGCTGTAGAAGCAGCAAATAAGAACATTAAGAAAATTGTGCAGAAGATGACAGTGACCTATAAAGATTGGCACGAGATGTTACCGTTCGCTCTACATGGGTACCGTACCTCAGCCAGGACGTCAACCGGGGCAAGTCCTTTCTCTTTGGTCTACGGTATGGAGGCAGTCTTACCGATCGAAGTGCAGATACCCTCTCTCCGGATAATGAAGGATGCAGATCTGAGTGAAGATGATTGGATCCAGACACGACTTGATCAGCTAAACCTTATTGATGAAAAAAGACTTGCTGCTATCTGCCATGGTCAGACGTATCAGAAACGGATGATCAGGGCATTTAACAAAAAGGTCAGACCACAAGAATATCAAGTCGGGGATCTGGTAATCAAGCGCATTATCCTTCCTCAGAGTGATCCAAGGGGCAAATGGACCCCTACGTACGAAGGACCATTTGTGGTTAAACATGTGTTCTCAGGAGGAGCCATGATTCTAACTACCGTGGATGGTGACGACCTTCCTCACCCCGCCAATGCAGACATAGTAAAAAGATACTACGCATGACAAAAGACCCGCTAGGTTGACATACCTAGGCAAAAATAAGGGCTTCCCGGCGAACCAAAAGGGTTCGGGCAAAAATAAGGGATGAAATTGAAAAAAAATCTGTACACCCGGCAAGTCGAAAACCTGAAAAGGCGGCTTGGGAAAAAATGGGTATCCTGGTGGACTGAAAACCCGAAAGGGCGGTCCAGGCAAAAGTTAGGGATAAAGCGTAATACTATGTCTCATTGGATCACTTTGCATCCAGAATCCGGTATCAACATTAAGTTCAGACGGCATCGATCAGTCAACTTCATCTTCATTTAGGTCATCAAGTGATGAGACGCTCGAAGATATAAAGGCGATAGCAGAGTCAGAACTCAGTAGGATTATTCTTTTTCAACACAGCTGTTTTGTTTTTTCCCTTTGTACAAATTGTATAAACTCTCTTATTCGGCGGCGTTCTCTTACTAGGACGTCAGCCTCTTGTACATAAGCGCTTATTCACAGGCAATTCAAAATCAATATAAATTCACATTTTCAGACAAATCGCCAATTGTTTTTCCTTTTTTTGTTTTGTCTTGCGAAGAACGTCCAATGTTCAATTTTGATATATGCATTTGACACTAAATTTCTAATTCATGAATAGTTGCATGCGAAACAAAGGATTAATTACAAGTGGCATCAGAAACAGGGGCAATAATGAGTTGTCTCAGCGATCTAGTTGCTATGTCCACCAAGGTACCAAGGTAAGTTCAGCTAAAGAGCATAACCAATATATCTTAACTCCCCAGAGGGTGAGCCAGCAAGTCAGCATACTCTCCCCAAGCAGAGTTAGCCTACTCTATCAAACCTTCAGGAAGTTGGGTATCCCCAGCAGATCTCAACATTCCCCAACGATATACAGACATTCTTAACAAGCATCCCCGACAATCTTGATCTAAGATTGTTCCCCGGCGGTATACCTAACATTCAGCGGAGCCACCTCCCCAGTACATCTCAAAATTTCCCCCAGGAGAGTCCAATCAAGATTTCCCCAGGAAAGTTTGAATCATCTCCCCAAGTAGTAAGCTTATCCCCAGTAGATTCTGGAAGCTTATCCCCGCAGAGCACGAACGCGTCCCCCGGCTTTATTCAAAGGTTATTTCCCTACCAGGATATAACTGGGTTATCCTCAGCCAAAAGCCACGGAAAGATCGTCCCCGACAAAGTCTTCCTATACCCAGTGGAGTTCATCCAATCTGCCAACAAACTCAACAGTGGTATCCCCGGCGGAGTTCTCATTCAACTCTCAGCAGAATACTTCTCTCCCCATAAAGTATTTTCTCCAGCAAGATCGCTAGAGTAATGTTCCCCGCAGAGTAGTTTCTTCGCCAAGTTTATTCCTCAACGGAGTCATCTTCTCCTACCGGTTTATTCTTGCAACCAGCATCCCCAGCGGAAATGAAGAAATTCACTCTTCGACATCAGCCCAGGATTCAGCTTCCCGGCATTCGTCAAAGATTTATTTTCCTAGACGAAAATACATTCATAAACATCACATCATCATACATTATAGCATGCATATACGCATCATGAGCATACAATCTCACTTATTCTGAGAACATCTCGCATGTCGTACATCATGACATCACATAGAACTAACGTTTTGTCTTTTCAGGACAAAAGTTAATACAAAGATGATTACCATCAACGGTCGCAACTAAAGATCCGATTCCTGTAACTTGCCAGGGTGTATCTGTTGACGACTACATTACCAGACTCGATTCCTGTATCCTGCCAGGGCACGTCTGAAGAGTTCGAAGATCCGATTCATGTATCTTGCCAGGGAGTATCTGTTGACGACTACATTACCAGACTCGATTCCTGTACCTTGCCAGGGCACGTCTGAAGAGTTCGAAGATCCGATTCCTGTATCTTGCCAGGGAGTATCTGTTGACGACTACATTACCAGACTCGATTCCTGTACCTTGCCAGGGCACGTCTGAAGAGTTCGAAGATCCGATTCCTGTAACTTGCCAGGGTGTATCTGTTGACGACTACATTACCAGACTCAATTCCTGTACCTTGCCAGGGCACGTCTGAAGAGTTCGAAGATCCGATTCCTGTAACTTGCCAGGGTGTATCTGTTGATGACTACATTACCAGACTCGATTCCTGTATCTTGACAGGGCACGTCTGAAGAGTTCGAAGATCCGATTCCTGTATCTTGCCAGGGAGTATCTGTTGACGACTACAGTACCAGACTCGATTCCTGTATCTTAACAGGGCACGTCTGAAGAGTTCGAAGATCTGATTCCTGTATCTTGCCAGGGAGTATCTGTTGACGACTACAGTACCAGACTCGATTCCTGTATATTGCCAGGGCACGTCTGAAGAGTTCGAAGATCCGATTCCTGTAACTTTCCAGGTTGTATCTGTTGACGACTACAGTACTAGACTCGATTCCTGTATCTTGCCAGGGCACGTCTGAAGAGTTCAAAGATTCGATTCCTGCATCCAGCCAGGGCGCGTCTACATAAAGAGTTTGAAGATCAACTCCTGTAACAGGCCAGGTAATTATCTTTCTTTTTCAGGTACACAAGTTCTCGCTAAGGAATCTCTTACACGATAGACACCTCCAGATGGCATCTATAAGCCCATCCTCCTATCCATCATCTCTCCAAATGGCATCTGTAAGCCCATTCCCTCTATCACACTGCTGATATTCTACTATGTGAGTGCAAATTTCTGGGCACTCTAGTGTTCAATCATCTTCCACCCTCGGATCACGAAAGGCACGCCAGCCAATCTACATCCTCAGGTCTAAGAAGATTGAACAGGGGCAACTGTTGTACCCAAAAATTTGCCCTCCCATAATCTTCAAAGTTATGACAAGAAAATGGTTCAAAGTCTACTCAAGGGCTACACAGTCAACCATCCTCCTAAGCCAGTCAAATTAGGGTTTTGGTTCCTGCAAAGAAGTTGAGGTTTTCAAGAGCTCAATCAAGTCACACATGCCCATACACATTGTCAAGCACCTACATGTCAAATTTCAAGGCTCACAAGGTCAAGTTGCACAGTCAAAAACCCTAATTGCTCAACAGTCAACTGTAGGGGCAAAATGGTCATTTGGCAGTCAAAAATCAAAATTTTTGGTCAACATCTTATTTTGAAGCCACAAACATCATTTGATCAATTCTTGATCATGATTCCTCAAAGCATGGCTCAAAAAGTCTCAAGATGCAAAAGTTTCTATTTTTGGACAGTTGAAAAGTCAACTGTAACTTGACCAAGGCATAACTTTTTCATGGTTCATCAGAAAAATCCCATCCAATGCTCATATTGAAGGGGAAGACATTTCCTACAACTCATCTTCACATTCCAAGTCCAATAAATGCTCTCACAAAAAGTTATCAATTTCAACATTATAGGTCATTTTCAAAAGTCAACAAAAAGGGACTTTAAGTCAAAGACCATAACTTGAGATTGGTAAATCAAAATGACATGGGACCAAAGACATTGGTTAGAGGACTTCAAGACCTTTCCAAAATGTCCAAGAACATGTTCATAGCTTCAAATTGAGCAAGATATGCATAGGAGAAGTTGGGAAATTTTTGTGAAATGGCCAAAGTCAACTATCCTTGAAATTTCATTTTTGACAAAAAGGGGCCCACTTTTTCCACTTGAATTAACTTGGCCATGCTTCCCACGTGTCCCACCTTTTATTTCATTTTTTAAAATTAATTTTTTCATTTTTAATTGATTTTATTGGATTTAAATAATTTTAAATCTTTTAAAATCAAAGGAAAATCAAAAAGGTTAATTAAGGAGGATATCTGACTTTGATGAACCTTGAATAACCATTATGCATGTTCCAAATTCGTGCAAGAGGCCAAATGAAGCAATAATTCAAAATTTGGTTCAAAAATGGAAGGTTGTTAATGGAGGTTTATGGAGAATCTTGAACATGAAGGCAAGGCATTATGAGGCTATAACTCTGATCAAAACATGTTACATAAGACCTATGCAAGTGATCAGACAGGAGAGCTGGACCTAAGTTGCGCCCAAAGCTCAGAACCAACTTGGCATTTTTACACAAAAATTGCAAAACTGAAAACACTTCTAGAGCTTGCCTCAGACCTTCATTCTCATCCACACACGTTGCTGACATCCTAAGGAAGCGATTCCAATCAAATTCAACACTCCATACGCCAAGAACAGGTATAACCAAGTCTGGTTTTCTTTAAAATTTTTGATATTCGTATTGCATTATTCATACAGTATTTTCCATTTTTAATCATGGATTTGGACTAATGTGAATGTTTCAGAGCTGATAGCATGATTTAATTGAGTTTTCAAGGCCCATATGCGAATTCACCATGGACATTGCTTAGGGTTTCAGAGCTTTAATTTTAGGGCTTTGCATATCTGGAATAATTGGACCATGAGACCCCTACCACTGAAATCAGCACCTTCCACTGAATGGAATTGAACCATCGCGCCTTATTTCTTTTTCACCCTGAGCTATTCGCTATTTTCTGTGGACGGCGTTTTGGGGGGGGGGGTTTAAAACCCCCGCTATTTCATTTTTATTACATGCACAATTGGGGACGAAGGCTAGCGTGGCACGGCGTGAGTGGCTGGTTTGAAATCCAGCGCCTTTTCTTTTTTTTTTATTTTATAACACTAATGTCAACTTTATTTTATATTATTTGTTTTTTATCTAATGTACAAAGCGCGTTGATAGCTCACTTGGTAAAGTCTCTCATTGGTAAACACTGGGACCTGGGTTCGAATCCCAGGTCCCCTCAATTTGTTTCTATTATTTTGTCTAAACCTTTCCCATGTAGCTCCCATCCTGATGATCACCATGAAGCCCAACGCCTCTGCCTGCCACGCGCCTGGAAAGGTCAATCCAAAGGCTATCATGTGAGTCCCATCATATGCTTTGGTCAACGCTCCACATGTGATCCAAAAAGTCAGCAAAGGACCTCCTCCTGTTGGGCCAGCATTCATCAAATCACCTCCAAAATTGGGGTCAACACCCCCCACAGTTTGCTTTATTTGTTTCCTTTTCTTTTCACTTTTTTTTATTTGTTTTATTTCTAATTAATTCATTAAAACAATTTAATATAAAAAACCAAAAAAATCATAAAATCATAAAAAATAAATATTTGTTTTATTTTAATTTAATTCATAAACATTTTTTGCAAATAAATTCAATCATTAATTTAGTTTTAATTTTAAGTTGTTAACTTTAATGTTTTTCTTCTCAATAACTAAAAAATATAAAAAAAAAATAGGTCTTTAGCACATTTTTATCTTTTTAAAATAAATATTTATATTTTCTTATTATAATCATTATTAACCATTAATTAATTTTGTAAATACTTGTAATTAATCAATTAGGTTTAAATTAGGTTTAACTTAGACAACTTTCTTTAATAAATTAAAAAACAATTAGAACTAGAATTATTTGACTTTTAATTCCAATTTAATTTTCTTTAATTCCATAAATCCAAAAACATCAAAAAATAAGTTCTTCCTTCATTTAACTTAAATAAATTTTCAATTTCAATTTAATTCCTTTAAAGGGTCCAACACCCTCGCATTTGATTATATTTTCTTTTCGCGCGTTTGTTTTATTTCTTTTCTATGAATGTAATGTATTTGCCCCAAAGCCCTGTAATAGTTAATTAGGCATTTACTTTCTGCACTTTGTTTTAAATCGGGTCTTGGATTTATTTGGCGATGTAGACCCGCGCCTTTGTAATAGCGTAGGACCTTTATCTTTTCCGCACTTTAAAATCCCGCACCTTTTAACTGTTAACAATCACATGAAAGAATGAATGCCCAAAATAAAATCAAAACGTAGATCACCAATGCATGACAAGACAAATAATAACTGAAAATGACACACGATTCACACACCACTCCTAGGGTACGCCTCACTGTTGCCTTGCCCCTCGAAACATGGTCATCGAGTATAGGACGTCTTAGTATGTCCTTATGTCCATGAACATGGCATAAGGGTAGCTTCTAAGGTATCCTACTGTTGCTCTGGTGATCACACTGTTGCCTTGCCCCTCGAAACGTGGTCGTCGAGTATATGACGTCTTAGTGAGTCCTTATGTTCCATTGATCTAGTTGCCTTGAAACGGTTGCCTCGGAATAAAAAGATCAATGGCATAAGGGTAGCTTCTAAGGTATCTTACTATTGCTCGGTGACTACACTGTCCCTAACCCTCGAATTGACCCGAACACCTCCAACGGTGGTGCTACCTACCTCTCAATGGTGGGATAGCACTACCTAAAGGACATTTACACAGACTAATTCCTTAGGGTAGGTAGATGACTCGTGGATACTTGCTCTAATTCAAAACAAATAAAAAAAAAACTTCTTTTCACACCGACACTTTGCAAAAAGCTTTCAAAATAACTTTTCAAACACTCTTGAGGACTGATACAAGAGTCGAACCGAAATTTTAAACGAAACTTTTTCAAACCCACTCACACTTGAAAAGCAAACAAATATTTTGAAAACACAAATGAGCAAGTATCTAAGAGCCCATGGATAACCATGGATAGAAAGGGTGCTAACACCTTCCCTTTCTATAATCTACCTCCCGAACCGAGAGCAATCTCTATAAGGAATTTTTCTGTGCTTTTGTCCTTTCCATTTGGAGAAAATAAAAGACGGTGGCGACTCTTGCTTCCGCGACATTTCGCGAACCAGCGTTAAACAGTCAGTTCCAGATCCACCGATCACAATGGCGTCTCAAGGGCTGGTTTTAATTGCTACAGTTTCAGGAGATGTCAGGGAAGAGAGCTACGTCAAGCTTTTTGTTTGAATTGAGCTCTAAGGTTGATTTTGATCTCCAAGTTTTCAAGCTTTTTCACAAACTTCTTCTGGCCGTTTCAGTAATGCCTGGTGGGTGTTTTTCCTTTGTGTGGCTTGTACAAGTATTATAGGATGAATTAGGTTTAATCTTTTGGCCTGAATCCAAGTGCATTGAAGATTCATGATTTGATTTTGATCACCATTATCAAACTTCCAAAAACAGCTCAAATCTGATTTTTTATGCATGAATAAGCCTTGATACGAATTGATTTGATGAATCATGACAATTGAAAGTTGTACCAATCACAAAGATATTATTTCATCAATTTTTAGATTTTATTTGATTTAATATTGATTAAAAATGAATTAAATCAATAAAAATTAAATAAAATAGAAAAATAAATGAATGGCCATGAAATCAACTATGGGACACGTGTGTGGCATGACAAAACCATATCAAGTGGAAAAAAGTGGGCCCTTTTGTCAAAAAATCGAGTTTTGAGGATAGTTGACTTTTGGCAAATTTGGAAAAATGCCCAACTTCAACAAGGCATAACTTCTTCAATTTTGAACTTTTGGAGGTGTTCTTGGACATTTTAGAAACCTTGAGATGTCCTATAATCGACCCTTTTGGTCTCATTGCATTTTGATATTCCATTCTCAAGTTATAATCTTTGACAAAAAAGGTGTTTTTGTTGACTTTCAAAAATGACCTATAATGTCCAAATTTGTAACTTTTTGTGAGTGCATTTCTTGATCTTGGGGTGTGAAGATTGATTGTAGGAAATTGCATCCTCTTCAAAATGAGCTTTGGATGGGGCATTTCTAATAAAGTATGAGAAAGTTATGCTTGGTCAAAGTTGAGTTGACTTTTCTTGTAAAACCCTAATTTAGCAACTTTTGAATTTTGATGAATCTTGGGCAATCCTTGATGAATCATGATCAACCCCTGATAAAATGATGAATTATCCTTCAAAATGAGAATGTTGACAAAAAAAATCTTGAGGTTTGACTGTATTTGGGTCACAGTTGACTTTTGCCCAAGCACAATCGATTTTTGGACCTCTTGAGCAATTGACTGACCAAAGTTCCTTTGCAAGGCTTGAAATTTGACATGGATGAACTTAATAACATATTAGTACATTGGGGAGCACTTGAGGTCATTTGGATGTAAGGACCTTGATGCAACACAAAACCCTAATTTTGAATTGACTGCCTTAGGAGGTGATTTGACTGTCCAACTCTTGAGCCATCTTGAGCCATTTGAAGATCATTCTTGACAAATCTTGAGGAATGTGGGAGGGCAAATTTTGGGGTACAATAGCATCCAATGGACACCGCTTCATTCTAGTGGCCATTGACTATTTCACCAAGTGGGTCAAAGCAGCTTCCTTCGCGTTCGTTACTAAAAATATTGTTGCCCGCTTCATCAAGCAGAATCTTATTTGCCGGTACGGTATCCCAGAAAGGATTATCACTTATAACGGTACAAACCTTAACAATACTATGATCACCGCCTTGTGCGAGCAGTTCAAGATTAAACATCACAACCCATCCCCCTATCGGCCAAAGATGAATGGTGCAGTCGAAGCTGCTAATAAAAACATCAAAAAGATCATACAAAAAATGACAGTCACTTACAAGGACTGGCATGATATGCTACCGTTTTCTCTCCACGGGTACCGTACCACGGCTCGCACATCAACTGGGGCAACACCCTATTCTTTAGTTTATGGCATGGAGGTTGTTTTACCTATTGAGGTTCAGATCCCCTCTTTAAGAATCATGAAGGATGCAGGTTTGAGTGAAGACGATTGGATCCAGACTCGACTTGATCAGTTGAACTTAATTGATGAAAAAAGGCTTACTGTTGTTTTCCATGGTCATACGTATCAAAAGCGGATGACCAAGGCCTTCAACAAGAAAGTCAGACGCCAAGTATATCAAGTTGGAGATCTAGTGATCAAGCGCATCATTTTGCCACAAAGTGATCCCAGGGGCAAATGGACTCCTACCTATGAAGGACCATTTGTAATCAAGAACATCTTTTCTGGTGGGGAAATGATCTTAACCACCATGGACGACAACGACCTGCCACACCCTGCGAACGCAGACATAGTCAAAAGATATTATGCATAAGAGACCCGCTAGGTTGACACACCTAGGTAAAACAAGGGCATCCCGGCGAACCAAAAGGTTCAGGCAAAAATTAGGGATAAAATGAAAAAATTTGTACACCCAGAAAGTTGAAAACCCGAAAGGGCGACTTGGGCAAAAAAGGTTTTCCCGGTGGACTGAAAACCCAAAAGGGCGGTCCAGGCAAAAGTTAGGGAATTAAAGTGTATGACTATGTCTAGTCGGATCACTTTAAGGACAACCTCTTCACTGACAAATTATGAGCTTCTGATTAATTTAATCATCTTCGAATGAAGCAACAAATGGACAAGATATTCGGAGATACGAAGGCTATAACGGAATGGGAACCCCATGGGATTATCACATATAGCTATCTTTCTTTGTATAAATTTTTCTTACTTTTATGACACCATACTCTTACTAGGATGTTTGTCTCCTTTGTACAAAATACTTATTCAAAGTAAATACAAAGATATCTCTTTCAAAGTACAGAAAACTATTTGCCTTTTTCTTTACACTTGTGTTTTTATTTGCAAAAACGTCCAATGATTCATTAATGAACATATGCATTTGAACATAATTACTGTTTACAAATAAACGAAATGGAAAAGAATAATTACTGATAGGTTGAAAGAATAGGAAAATGTCTTTAGGCTATTCTAGGAACAATCCCTACAGTACATCATTAAGATCCCCAGTGGAGCTGAAACTTCCAACTACAGATCCCCAGCGAAGCCGAAACTTGCAATCCCTAGCGGAAACCATCCAGTTACTCCAGGTTCCCCCAACAAGTTTGTCTTGAAGCCTGAAAATCAACCGGATAACAGTTAACTTTTGTCTCTCCCCAACCTAGGATAATTCCCTGGTAGAGTGGCAGACGATCGAAACTCCTGAACTTTTTCCAAACACGAATAAGCTTTTTCCCCACAGAGTTTTCTTTATTCTCCAGCAAAACAAGGATTCCCTTTGTTTATTCCTAACAGAAGTCATCAAAATTCTCTGGATTCCCCAAGCAGATTACTCAAGCAGTATATGGCATTGCTCACAACAGAATTTTTGTCAATACTCCAACTTCAAGACATGAAGAACCAACATATCCTCAGCAACAGTCAAGGATTTATTTTCCTCAGCAATACAACGAATCAGCTTACATGTGCATACATTACATTCACATATCATAAACATTGATAAAACACATATATTGCATCATACATTTCATGCAACATAACTTTGTGTTTCAGCTAACATTTTACCCTTTTCAGGATAAGATTAACAGCTACCGTTTAACAATATACATTCAGATACAGTTCAGATACACTCCCGACACGGAAGTCATTTTGTTACTCATTCAGATTCAGATTTCAGATACAGTTCAGATACGCTCCAGATATAGATGCCATCCTAATACTTATTCAGATTTCAACTATCAGATACAGTTTAGATACGCTCCAGACATGGAAGCCATTCTATTACTCATTCAGATCAAACTTTCAGATACAGTACAAATACACTCTAGACACGGAAGTCATTCTGTTACTCATTCAGATCAAACTTTCAGATACAGTTCAGATATGCTTCAGACACGGATGCCATCCGGATACTCATTCAGATTTCAAGATCAGATACGCTCCATACATGGATGCCATTCTAGCCCTTATTCAGATTTCAAGTTCAGATACGCTCCAGACACATATGTTATTTTATTTCTCATTCAGATTTCAAGTTCAGATACGCTACATACACGGATGCCATTTTGGCCCTTATTCAGATTTCAAGTTCAGATACGCTCCAGACACGGATGTTATTCTATTTATCATTCAGATTGCAAGTTCAAGATACAGGTTAGATACGTTCCAGACGCGGACACCATTCTGATACTTGTTCTTCTGACTTACAACGTACAATTCAACAAACATTCTTGGATGGCATCTACAAGCCCATCTCCAACAAGATTATATCACCTCTCCAAATGGCGTCTTTAATCCCATTCCCTCAACTACATTTTATCGAGTGCAAATATATGGGCACTTTAGTGTCCAATCATCTTTTACCTTCGAGTCACGAACAGCAAAACTCGCCAATCTAACTCTTCAGGTTCAAGAAGATTGAAAAGGGGCAACTGTTGTACCCCAAAATTTGCCCTCTCATTTATCAATATTTTTCTCACAAGACTTCTTGGACTCAAGACAAGATCAGGGTTTGGTCAGCTCAAGACATCTCATCTTGCACTAATAACCCAAAATTAGGGTTTGAGTTTGCACAAGGATTTTTGGACCACCAATGCTTCATTTTACTTTCATACATCATCTTGGACCCCTAAGATTGTTCATGTTAAGTTTCAAGCCTTGAACCACATTTTTGATCAGTCAATTGGACGATTGACCTAAAAAATCAACTGTATTGGGGAAAAAGTCAACCATGGCCAATTTACAGTCAAACTTCATAATTTTTGGTCCACATCAACATTTTAGACTCATATGTACCATTTGATCAAGTTTGGATCATAACTCCTCAAGAAATTTGATCAAATCATCAAAAGGGCAAAATGGTCAAAATTAGGGTTTTGACTGAGAAAGGGAAATTTCTGATTTTTAACCTAGACAATGACCAATTGAGTTCAAACATGATTTCAAGGGTTCAATTGCATCCTCTTGACCTAATTACATGGTTCAAAAGATCTCAAGTTCATTGGATTGACAGATAAATTTTGCAGTCAACTGATCAAAAGTCAACTGTACACTGAAAAGTCAAACTTTGACTTTTTGGTCAAAATCAAGTGCCAAGGGTCATAATTCATCAAGATATGTCAAAATATGAAACTTGTTCACCAAGAAAACCAATTTTGAAAATTAGGGTTTTGAATTTGAAAATTTTCATAACTTAGAATTTTTCCAAGTATGAAAATTTTCTTATTTTCCCCAACTTTTCACCACTTTTTCACCATGATGCATTTTGATTAAAGAAAAGTTCCCAACATGAAAGTTGTAGTACTTCATGAAATCTACAAATTTTCTTCACAAATTTTACCCTAAAGATGCTTGGATCTCAAGATATAAATTTATGAATACATGCTCATGAACTAAATAACTTAGTGAAATTTTGCCCTAATTTAGGCAGGTTTTTGACCCAACTTCATGGCAACTTTACACCTAGTTCCAAGAGGTATCTCAAAATGCATTTCAAAGATGGATTATAGAGAACATTGCAAGCTTTCCAAAATGTCAAATAACTCTCCAAGATCATTTTTTGTTAGGGAGAATCGAAGAGAGGAAGTTGGCATTTTCTCACTTTTTGTTCAAGCCATTTTCACATAGCATCAAGTTGCAAATCCAATCCATGTTGTTTGTATCTTTCTTTACAGGTCCTAAGCTCACTTTACACTCCATAATTAAATGAAAACTCAGTTTACAAAGGCATTATCTTTGCTTTTGAAGCTTTGTACAAGAGATAATTCCATTTTAGGCATAAAGTTCACATTGCCATTTTCATAAAGAGAAGCATTTGCAACTTTGTCAATCTTGAGCATTGAACCTGTTCCCTTGGTGCAAGCAATGTACACAGGTCTCAAGCAAATTGTACAAGTGCATTTCAGCTCTCAAGAAATCAAGGACAGGCATGTTAGTATGGTCACTTCACTTTACTTCAAATGCAAGAAAAGTTGCCAAAAGGTTAAAAACTTATACAGCTAGTAAGGGCTGACCTTTGTATCATTTCTATACAAATACACAAACTTATGGCAAGGCATAGCACGATTTGCTTGCACCTAAAACACTCTCAAACTGAAAAACTCCAAAATTCTGCCTAAACACCCAGTTTCTGCAAAACCATAGCCAACACTTATTTGGCTCGTGCGTTTTGTGTTCAAACACTTCAAGCATCTCATAAACATCATACCAAAGCAAGCCAAGCCCTTACCATGGTTCTGTAACCCCTGTTTCAGCATCCACCATTTTCACTTTGGAAGCTTGCAGCTTGACTTGTCCAGAGAGTTTCAGCCATCCTCAGAGCAAGCTAAGCATTGGAATAGGTTCAAGGAAGTTCAAGGAAGCTTAAACAATCACCAGGCCTCCATTAAAGTCCCTACATTGCTCTACTCGAATCCAACTTAAGGAGGTATTTTCTTGAACTCTATCTCTCTGAATAGGCATCCTCAAGCCACGATTTGTGAAGAAAAAATGTAGTCCATATCATAACGAAGTTGTACATATGCATACTTTTCATTTATATTAACTGTGCTGAGAGAATTTGAAGATTGAAAATGCTGAAAAAGTTAGGTCACAAATTAGGGATGCCAAAATTCTCTCTGATCTTTTAAAGTTAGGTTACATAATTTATATGGTTGGAATCGTGAGCTCAAATGCCACATATTTCATGTTATGAGTTTTTGTTTTTGTACAAGCATATGAAAGTTACAGATTTGAACTATGGCGCGCAAAGAAGAATACCAAGGACAAGGATGAAGTGGCTTCTAGGCTTTTTGGCGCCTGGCCTTTTTTGTTTTTACTAATCACACCCCTTAACTTACTTTTACACCCCCTGGCTTATTTGTTATATTTTTCATATATTTTTCATATTTTCATATTTATTGCTTTTGATTATTTTTTCTGAACAATAAAAAATCCTAAAAATAATTTCTTTATATTTTGCAATTTTATTTTATTTTTTTATTATTTTTTGCATAAAAAAATAGTTTATTATGATAAATAGATTTTATTTTCTTAAATAACTTATAAATATATTTAAAAATACTTAATATTTTTATTATACTATTTATACTCATAAATACTTATTTTTATACATATTTAATTTTTAATATTTACATATAATATTATTTATTATTTTCTTGTTCAAAAAATGGACAAAATAATAACATAAAGCATTATTTTCTTTTAATTAAAAAAATTAGGGTTTCACCCCTCCAAAAATAATATTATTTTTTCCTTATTTTTTTAGGGTTTAAATTAAATTATTTTCTCATACCAAAAACAAATACCAAAACATTTTTTACATAAATACATTGCATTTTAAATATTTGTACATTTATTTAATTCACGCAATATTCGATTTGGTTTTAATAATATATTTAGGATTATATTTGTGCAAAATCCCTATTAAAAGCTTGTATCCCCCTCCCATAATAATTGTTGTAATAGCTTAGTTTATTTTACGCAATTTATCGCTTTATATACTATGCTTAGTAATTAGGGTTTGCATGACAAGAACAAAAACAAAGCAAAATAGAAAACCCTAAATGCAAGACAAAAGCATGAAAATGACACACTTTGCGCACAAGCACCCTTAGGGTTTATCCCACTTGTTTGCCTAAAAATAAAATGGCCATGTTACGCATGCGAAGTATCTTGGCAAAATAAAACAAATATAAGATCATAGTCCCTCGATGACGCTATTCAAAGGTTGCCTAAACAAAATGATCTTGGTCCCTCAAAAATGCTAAGATACTTGGCAACATTGCTATCATGGTTATACGATGACCCACACCCGTCCCGTTTACATCCAAAGATAGGGTTGCTTACAAAATCAATGGTAAGTCAACAATGTCAAAGGAATAAAAATGCACAAGAAAGACATTTGAGTAGGTAGATAGCTTCTAAGTTACTTGCTCCATTTCAAAACAATCCTTGCTATTTTCAAAAACAAACACACAAACATTTCATAGCATCTTACAAAACATTGAAAACATTTTCAAAAGACAAACATCTTTGTATACATTCTTACGAACGAGAATCATTACAAAGATTGCCTAAACAAATGGCTTCTTTTACAAAATACTTTCAAAACCACACCAAACACCATTTCAAACAAAGCAAAGCAAGTGATCTAAACAAGTAACTAAGAGCCCATGGAAAACCATGGATGAAAAGGGTGCTAGCACCTTCCCTTTTCATAATCTACCCCCCGAACTCAAGAAAACATCTCAAAGGTCTTTCCTGTGCTTTTTTATCTTTCCTTTTGGATAAAAGAAAAGTCGGTGGCGACTCTTGCTAACCGCGACATTTGCGATAAAACACAAAACCTCAAGTCAGTTCTCCCACCGTATCACACAGTTGTTCCAACTGTTCATCCTTATTGTCTTCAGGACTTTTCTTGGCCAGGTTCCCAGCGAGGAGTGCTTTCAACTCTTCCTGCCCCTTGGATGGGTTTAAGAACAATTCCATGAAATGAGCCTCTTGAGTTTGAAGATCTCTGTCATCTTGTTAGAGATCCATTTTCCTTGCTGAAATAAACAGCGAGAAAATGAGAGACCTATACTGGAAGACCAGTTATGAAATGGCATGTATGTAATGTTTTCAAGGATCTCGCGGGGTAAACAAGAAAATGTCAGAAGTTGAAACTTGCAGCTTTGATTGAAGAACTTCGTATTGTTGGACGTCCTTCTGCGAGAATCAAGCTCACCATGTCAAGTGGGTCATAGCCCTCGACTCAAGTTGTTGAGTTTTGATCTCCTGACGGTATTGGCTAGAGGAAAATAAATCCCCTTGCCCCTTGCAAGACATCTGATTTATCATAACCTGCATCACAAACCCTTGAGATCCTTGAAATGGTTAAGTAAATGCTATGGTATGATTCTATGATGTATATGCTATGTACCAAAGCAAAAGTGTAACATGATAAATGCAAGTGAAACTTGCGAGAGATCTAGTTAATGAATATAAACAAATCCTGCAAGGAAATCACGTTGTTAGATAATGAAACTAAACCCTGCAAGGAGTTCAAGTTGAAAGCAAAAAAATCACACAAGTAGCCTTAGGTTCAGGCTTGCATGGAGTTTGTAGGTAAGTACCCTCTTGAATGTTCAGTTGGCTCAACCTGTCCTAGTAATATTAATCTGGTTCTAAGGGATCTCAATATCACTGATCTTTCCCACAAGTTTCATTCTGATAGACAACTGACTTGCCACCAAACAAAACTCGGTAGTCAGATCTCAATCAGTGTAGCATCGAGTATCAACCGACTTTGGGGATACACCAAAGAAGGCTATCTCACTACTTCCTACTGGCCAAGTTGGTCAATTAAAGGTTCTAAGGTCAGTTGATACTCTATGACACCACACAACGGCCCCGTATTCTCCTTGATTACTCAAGGGATACCGGTACCAACCAAAGTGTCACATCAACGTAGCTATCGCTTCAACCGTGTAGGTATACCCCACACAGTTTCTACGATCTATTGCTACTTACCTAAAAGGTGCCCTAGATACGGGTGTAGGATCTATAGTAACCCAAACAAAACCCTCAAAATGAAAAGCAATCAAAGCACACAAAGTAGTTAAATAATAAACTAACTCTAATGTAACCTCACTTTTTGTATTTTCTCCATCAGAGTCTCCAGCTCTGTGATATGGTGGTAGAACAGACTGTTTAATACTGGTTTTGTGTTTTGTATTCACAAATGTACGGTAAGAAAGAGTCGTCATCGTCTTTTATTTTATCCAAATTAAGGAAAGGGTGAAAAGAACAGAAAAAGACATTTTCGAGATGTTTTGAGTAAGGGGGTAGATTATGGAAAGGGAAGGTGTTAGCACCCTTTCCATCCGTAGTTATCTACGGGCTCTTAGAGGTTTGCTCATTTTTCAAGATGCTTTTGTGCTTTGTGTTTGAAAATGTTTTGCAAACGCCTTAGTACGGCGAACTTTGTAATGTTTCTTGGAATAGTAGAGAAAGTATAAAAAGTGTTTTGAAATTGTTTTTGAAAAGTAGAATTTGTGTAAGTGCAAAGATGTTTGAGCAAACTTCTAACAGATATCTACTTTTATACTCGAAAATGGCCGTTCTTTTCCTCTAGACAGTTCTATCCTACTATTAATGAGTAGGTAGCCCTATCGTTGGATGTTTGAGGGACAATCAAATGGACGTTTTATAGTCACAAAGGCAACTTGTGGAGACGCTTTAGCAATTGTCTTTTAGGGACTAGATCATTTATCGAAAGGTAATTGTAGGGTCATCGAGGGACTATGATCTTTTTTTATTTATGGGTCTTTGATAAAGCGTTCCTGCCTCGTGACTGTTTTATTTCTTAAAGGCAACCAAAGTGGGATATCCTAGAGGTGCTTGTATGTAATTGTGTTCAATTCAATTATTTATCTTTTTGTTACGTTTGTCAGCGTTTAATTATTAGTCATATCATACACGTCTAATTACTAGCAGTTAATATATATTGAAGAATATTAAAGTACAAGAATTTAAATATACGTTATTACAATGCCTTGGGGAGGTGATTTACACTGTTCAAGAATGAGGGGGATAAAGCAGTAAATGTCCTAGTTTTAATCTATTACATCCAGTGGGCAGATGCAATAATATGGAAAAATATGAAAATAGGTAAATGCGCGAAGTAGAAAAGATGTCTGAAAAATCCTAAAAAAATCTTTTTTGTTGTTTTTAGTATAAAATAAAATAAATCCTAAGTCTATTTAATTTTAATTTTAAGGAAAAAATGTTAAAATAATTAATTAGTTTATTTGTAAATTAATTTGACTAATAAAAATTATCCTAATATTATTTGTGATTTTGATTTAAGATTAATTTAAATAAAAAGGATCAATAAAGAAATAACAAAAAGAACAAAAATAAAATATGAAAGAGTGAGGGGATCCTTCGATCCAGAGAGAGGTTGCCTTTCGATTCTATAAAGGGTGTCACCCTTCAATCCAGGGAGATGTTGCCTTTCGATTCTATGAATGGTGTCACCCTTCGATCCAATGGCAAGATGTAGCTAGAGGGCGTTGCTGGAAACTGCTTGATGAATCACTTGTGAGGATGCTACATCTGCAAACATGTCAGCAAAAATGAAAGACATGACCTGGGTGCCAAACCCAAGTCCTTCGATTCTATGCGCACTGGCCTTATTTATGCTGGATATGTCACAAGCGTGAGAAGCAGAACAAAGTCAGACCTGGGATCGAACCCAGGTCTTTAGTCTTGAATAACAAATCGAATGAAACAATAAGTGTGGATGTGTTATGCAAATAAAATTTTTGATCGTTTACCCTCTCTTACCAATAGTTGGAACCTTCGATTTGGCACTTTCTGGATGTGGGTACCTTCGATTTGGCACTTCTGGGCGTGGGTACGTTTGTTTAAGGGTTGCTTTGACTTGGATCACTTATGAAAATTTTGATAACTTTTGGTGGGTTTGTGGGCAGCGTATCTCCAATGTATATATGTCTTTTTTGGCTTGCAAGTATGCTGCTTATATAGAGTAGGAGGGAGGGGACAAGAAGACAAAAGTTTAACTTCCATTGTGATGTGTTTGAAATCCATGAATGAAAAATTGTAACGTTGGCCAAAAACATGGGATCTTGTTCTTTTTTGAATTTGAATGAACCTGGACATTTGACTTTTGAATGCTCTCCTTTGAATGGCTCGGTTGGCCTCCTTCGAATGGCTCTAATGGCCTCCTTCGAATGGATCTGATTGTCTCCTTCGAATGGCTCTAATTCAGCTCCTTCAAATGGCTCTGACGCAGCTCTTTTGAATGGCTCTGATGGACTCCTTCGAATGGACTTTTTTTAGTGTCTTTCGAATAGTCTTTTGTTTCCTCCTTTGAATGGGCCACCAATGTGTGTCCTTCGAATAGGCCTTTGAAGTACTCTTTTGAAGGGGTCATATTGGGTTTCATAGTGCAAAAACTGTGTTTAGGGGTCTTGGCCTTGTGCATTGAAGGCAATTATAGAAGAAACCTTTGCCCTTGTGAATCCAAGACAAGTCTGAGGAAGCCTATGCCTTGTGGATCGAAGGCAAGCCTAAAGTATCTAATTCACAGTCGAAGCCTTGTGAACCAAGCTTGGTCAAAAGGGGTCCCGTGCTTGATTGAAAGGTTTTAGATACCCAATCGAATCTCCTTGTCCATATGTCAATCGAAAGACATACTGTTTAGATGCCAATCGAAGGACCTTGTCAAAATGCCAAACGAAAGACTTTGTTCCAAGGACAATCGAAGACACCTTATCCATATGCCAATCGAAGACTCCTTCTTTATCTTCAAAATCTTTATTCTTCTTTAATCAAGTGTTTGTGACCACCCATGTAAGAGAAAACCTTGGAAAACATGAGAGGGTAAATTTTGCGGTACAACACTTGGGTTGGTCTGAAAGGATGATGTTGCTTTCGCATTCAAATATTCATTGGTGTTCCCGTCTTTAGAGGATGTTACCATCATTGGTTATTGTGGGTAGTTCCCTAATATTCCACTCTTTGTCATTAGGGGAGGTATTACTTACAACCCTTCATTGGCTCTACGACAGTTTGGTTATGCTCAGAGGGATTTTCCTCATGAAGCACTCATTCAAGGTATTATGTTCGACTATGAAAGTGATGCCCAAGGTTATCATCAAAGATTTGTACGAGCTTGGGGCATGGTGAACAAGGTTGATAACAAGCCTTTGGGGCATAAGAACTATATTCCTTTGGAGCCTTATCTAAAATGGGTGCGAGCTCGCGCTCAAAATCTCATGATGCCATATCCAGCCATATTGCCAATAATTATGGAGCCTGTTGTACCCCAAAATTTGCCCTCCCATTTCCTCAACATTTTCTCATCACAAGACCTTTGGAGCTCAAGATCCAGTTAGGGTTTCCTCTGCTCAAGACTTCTCCTTGCACTGTTGACTCAAATTAGGGTTTATGTTTGCACAAAGATATTTTGACCTAAAATGCCTAAGATGACTTTCATGCTTCATATTGGACTCCCAAGTTTATCCACGCCAAGTTTCAAGTCTTGATTCCAAGTTTTGCCCAGTCAATTGGACAGTTGACCTAGAAATCAGCTGTATTGGGGAAAAAGTCAACTGTGGCCAATTGACAGTCAAATCTCATGAAAATTGACCCACATCAACATTATGAACTCACATGGACCATTTGATCAAGTTTGGATCATAATTCCACAAGAAATTTGATCAGATCACCAAAAGGGCAAAATGGTCATTTTTAGGGTTCTGACTGCACAAAGGCAATTTTTGACTGTTTGACCTAGCCAATGGCAAACCAAGATCACATATGGACTCAAGGACCCCATGGAATTATCTTGACATGCTCAACAAGTTCAAAGGATCCCAAGTACACAAGATTGACAGTTGAATTTCCCAGTCAATTGATCAATTTTGACTGTATACTGAAAAGTCAAACTTTGACTTTTTGGTCAAAATCAAGAGTCAAGATTCATTTTTCATCAAAACATGCCAAATCATGAAACTTGTTCACCAAGAAATCAAAAATTGCAAATTAGGGTTTGAAATGAGAATTTTTCATAACTTAGAATTTTTCTAAGTTATGAAAAACCCTAATTTGTTCCCAACTTTGCCCCACTTTCTCACCAAGATTCATTTGGATTCAAACAAAAGTCAAAACATGAAAGTTGTAGCTTGTTGCATAATCTACAACTTTGATTCACAAAGTTTTCCCAAATGAGGCTTGTATCTCAAGTTACAATTTTTGGAATAAGGGTACTAAACCATTCTTAACTTAGTGAAAATTTGACCTATTTTGGACAAGTTTGTTACCTAACTTCAAGGCCATTTTCCATACACTTCCACTTGGAATTTCAATTTTCATTTCAAAGATGGATTGTAGTATACCTTCCAAACTTTCCAAAATGTCCAAGAACTCATCAAACAACCTCATAACTTGAGAGATTCGAATTTCACAATATGGCAAAAACTCACTTTTGAATTGGTCATGTACATGTTCATAACTTATGCCATTTTCAAGTCAGCTTAGTTTGTGCTACATTACAGGTCCTTAAACCATCCAACACTCATTAATTTAATGCATGTTCATTGTGTTAAAGTGTTGTTCTATGAGTTCAAGCATTACATACAAGTTTAATCCATTTATGGAAAAAGCAAAATGGCCATTTTTGCAAAAGCAAGCTTTATGTCCAATTGCAAATCCACAAGTACAATTCAAATCTAATTGGCACAAGATTATGAGCATAACACACTGATCAAGGAGGAGTTTTGCAGCATGATTAGGGGCCCTCTACCTGCCTAGAACACAACTTGGCTTTTGTTGGCTTAAGTGTTAAGAAACATCCCATAACATACAATAACTTTGATCTCAGCATTAGAACACTTAAGCAATTGTTTTGTACACTTCCTAATCATCAAGCACAAGCTAGAACACGACTTCAATACTTCCAAAACCTCCACAAACTCAGAACCACCATCAAACTGCCCAAACAGAGCAACCTCTGCAGATTGAGTTCCAACTCTCAATCCTTTCAAGCATTCTTGCCCAAACCACTTCAGACACCTTCCCTACCATCAATCCAAACTATCCAAAGCATTAGAAGCAACCTGTAACTCCTCTAACCCTTTTGGCCATTTTCACTTTTCTGATTTGCAGGTGAAGAGCTCTAGCACGATTCAAAAGGTTTCAAGACAAAGTAAAGCTTGGAATAGCATCCCTGGACATCAAGGAAGTTATACCAATCATCACTTTGCACTGAAAGTTTCTCCATTGCCAGATAGAACCTCAACTGAACAGGTAAGTTCATGAACTCGTGTCTCTCTTATTAGGCATTGTTAGCTTTAGGTTTGTGAAGATAATATGTCACATTCATAGCCCTGAACATGCCCATGTAATTAGATTTCATTTATGTTATGTGTGCTGCAAGAATTTTGAGTCTGAACATGGCAAAAAACTTAGGTCAGGATTTGGGAATGTCAAAATTCTCTCTCATTTCTGAGAGTTAGGATGAGTTTTTTTATATATTTGGAATCGTGATTCAATGTTTAACATTTCTTATGTTGGAAGTTTGTGCAAAAGATCAAAGAATCCAGGTGTTTGAATTGGAAGAACAGGCGCGCGTTTTTGTTCAGAGGTTGAAGAAGAAGTGATCTGGGCTGGGCTTGTTTTTGCATTTTCTTTTCACACACTCTTTTCACTTTAACACCCCCTAGGCCCATTTGCTTATTTCTTTGACTTTTTGACTTTTTCTTTTTTTGGATTGATTTATTTATTTTTTCTCATGATATTAAAAATATAAAAAAATATTTTTCTCACCATTTTTGAATTTATTAGGCATTTATTTGATTTTCTTTTAGTTTGTACATAAATAAATAAATACATATACTTTTATTTAAAATACTAAAATAGTGCAAATACATTTTTATACATTTTTATTTTGTTTTACTTTCTGAAAATATCTTATAGAAAAAATACCTTTTTTTATTATTATTAAATATTAAATATTATTAATTTGTATATATAATACATATTTAGTAAATAATACATATATATATATATATATATATATATATATATATATATATATATATATATATATATATATATATATATATATATATTTATTAATATATTTAGGGTTAAAGATGCAAAATACATACACTTTTTATTCTTATTAATATTTAAATATAAAAATATCATTTTTACAAATATACTTCATTTTTATTTTATTTTTGTATACAATAAATAAATACTTGTACATAATAAATAAATAATACATTTTATTTAATAGAATTAGGGTTTAACCCTAAACATGAAAAATTCTCAAAAAAATAATACTTTTCTTTTATTTATTTTGACACATAAAAATACTTTTTTTCATACATACAAAAACCATTTTTGCATCTTGCATATTTATTCTTATTTTATTTAATTTGTGCAATTAAATTATCTTGTAAATAATTCCAAATTGATGTAATAGTTTAGGTTTAAATTCCTTGTCAAAATCCCCATTTGAACATTTGTACCCCCCTTCCCATATATGGTGTTGTAATAGCTTAGTAAATTTATTTTCGCACTTTATTGCTTTCTAATTATACCATGTTAGAATTAGGGTTTGTATGCGAAAAACGACAAAAATAGTTTGACCTAATTTCAAGATAAACAAGCATGAAAATGGACACACAAATCACACTTGCACCCCCTAGGGTATTCCACTTGTTGCCTTTCAAAATTGGGCCATATTGCATGTTAGGTCTCTTTGGGCAAAACAAACACAAATCAAATGATCATAGTCCCTCGATGACGCTTTCAAAATGTTGCCTAAACAAATGATCAAGTCCCTTAAGGAAAATTGCCCAAAGATACTTGGCACCGTTGCAATTATGGTCTAAACGATGACCCGCGCCCGTCCCTTTCACATCCTAACATGAGATTGTCCACCAAATACAATGGTGGAACAAACTTGTCAAAAGGGTTAAAAACATAACAAAAATCTTTGAGAACTTTTAGGGTAGATAGCTCTTAAGTACTTGTCAATTTGCAAAAGAAAACACTTTCCTATTTCTAAAACCACATCTCACAACACTTTCAAAACAATTTTTAAAAACAAATGAAAACCTTTTCAAAAGACATACACCTTTGTAAACATCCCAACATGGATCATTACAAAGGTTGCCACCACATTGGCTTCTTTTCAAAACATTTTCAAACCCACACACACACAAGAGCACCATTTCAAACAATTGAAAAATAAGGCAAGTTGATCTAAGCAAGTAACTAAGAGCCCATGGATAACCATGGATAGAAAGGGTGCTAATACCTTCCCTTTCTATAATCTACTCCCCCAACCCAAGAAAACATCTCAAAGGTTTTTGCTGTGCTTTTTAGCCTTTCCTTAGGATAAAATAAAAAGTCGGTGGCGACTCTTGCTCAACCGAAACATTTGCGAAAACAAACGCAAAACAATAGTCAGTTCTCCCACCGTATCACAGAACTGGCGACTCTGCTAGGGAATAACTTAAAAGTGGAGTGACCTTAGGGCTTAGATCACCTTTGTTTTCAATTGTTTGCCTTGTTTGCTTTATAATTGTGGGCTTTGCATCGGAGTTTCATAGATCCTAACCCGGATCTGGGGAATACCCTTTTTTAGGTAGCATAATCTGTGAGGGACCTGTCCGGCGTAGACCGACATGGGTGAAGCAGTGGCTACGTTGGTGTGGCACCTTGGTCTGTACCTGTATCCCTTGTGTTGTAACGGGGAGAATATAGGTCTTCTAAGGAGTCATTAAACACCAACCGACCTTAGAACCCTAAATTGACCAAACTTGGCTATTAGGACAGTAGCAGTATGCTACACTCATTGAGGCTAAACTCTCGAGATGGTTCTGGCCGCAAGAAAAGATTGCGATGCTGGAGTTATGACCGATTGAGGGTAGTCAATGATTTGAGATCCTCTAGAACCCGTTTACTTTTGATAGGACAGGTTTTAACCAACGAAACTAAAAGAGGGTAATACCTAAACTTCATGCTGGCCTGAAACCTAAGGGTTGTTTTGTGTGACTTGTGTGCCTTATCATATTTGTGGTGTGCTTCATCATAGCATCATGCCATCATACCATTGCATGCATCCTGTACAAAGGACTAACCCATTTCAAAGACAAAAAAGTTTCATCTTTGCTCTGTTTTGTAGGACATCATGATGCCCGTGCGTAGGAATACTGTCCGGCTCAACTTTGTTCAACCACCAACTTTGCTCAAAGATTTGGTTGGTAGGATTCCAAACACTTCCTCCTTCATCAACAGGCATGGTTCTCTCCTTGGCTTGATCACTGCAAAATGGGACCAACAACTGATCAGTGTTCTGACCCAGTTCTATGACCCCCTGTATCATTGTTTCACCTTTCAAGACTTCCAGCTGGTTCCTACCCTGGAAGAATTCTCCTATTTGCTTGGGATCCCTGTCTTGGATCAAACTCCATTCACTGGTTTGGAAAGGACTCCTAGGCCTGAAGAGATTGCTGCAATTCTCCCCTTGACCAAAGAAGAGGTATTGGCTAACTGGGAAACTAGAAGTGAAGTTAAGGGCTTTTTGGTCAAATTTCTGGTTGGTAAGGCTAATGACTTCTGGAATGACTTGG
Source organism: Vicia faba (assembly GCA_948472305.1). Lineage (NCBI taxonomy): Eukaryota > Viridiplantae > Streptophyta > Magnoliopsida > Fabales > Fabaceae > Vicia > Vicia faba. The sequence goes on from OX451739.1 coordinate 373,340,758, forward strand.
ACTTCAAGGCGTACGAAGATATTCTGGCTCTGTTAATCTATGGTCTGGTATTGTTTCCCAATCCTGACACCTTTATCAGTATCCATGCCATAAGGATTTTCATGTCTCGAAATCCCGTACCCACTCTTTTGGGTGATATCCTACAACAACTCTATGCTCGTACTGCCCGAAAACGGGGAACTCCGTGGTGTTGTGCTCCTTTGCTAGTAAGGTGGTTTATTTCGCACCTTCCTAAGTCTGTGCTGAAGAATGAAGAAGGAAAGGGTTGGGCTCATAGGCTAATGTCTCTCACTGATAGTGACATCACTTGGATTCTCCGAGGTTTGGATGAAGTAACTGTCATTGATCGTTGCGGAGAATACCCTAATGTCCCTTTGATTGGTATCCAAGGAGGAATCTCTTATAATCCATGCTTAGCTCTCCGCCAGTTTGGAAGAGCCAGAAGAGTTGGGCCTCATGAAATGTTAGTTCCTCACTTCCATTTTGAGTTTCAGACAGACAGTGACAAACTACGTCATGGATTCATTAAGGCTTGGGACAGAATTCACAAAGCTGACCCGCATGAGTTAGGACCAAAGACTTCTCTACCATTGGAACCCTTTTGCAAATGGGTCCGCATCCGTGCTCAGAAGTTGGGTATGCCGTACGAAGCTATCAGACCTATCATTCTAGATTCTCCTGATGAAGATGGGGTTCCTCCAACTGTCCTCCCCCCTCAGATGCCTACTGATTTTGACACACTGAAGAGATCTTGGGTGCAGCTAAAGGAAGAACGGGATTTCTATCGGGAAAAGTTCAACGAACAGGAACGGAAGAACCGGAGGCTGACTAAGCAATTGGAGGAGGAGCGGGTCCTGAACAACTACATCCAGACTGAGAAGAGGAAGCCATGGGAGCACTGATGGGCTTTGGATATTTCCTTTTATAGCTTTCATTTCCTTTCCAGTATTTTTCATTCCTGTAATGCCTAAGGGCAAGTTGTTGAACAATTTAAATTTTAATCTAATGAAGTGTGCTTCCCTTTTGTCTACAAAGTTGAATTTTGTTTGTCTTTGAAAACATAAAACATACGCATCTCATTGCACCATATGCATAGCAGGTATCCTATTTCACAGGTTGCTTAATCTCCTTCGCTGTTTATTTTGGAACAGTCATCATGAATCAAGAATCCTCCAGTGAGCAAGCAATCAAGGCTCTTCAGGCCCAAAGTTCCCAGTTTCAAGAGATGGTCCTGAGCCTGGCCCAAGGTCAGCAAGAGTTGAAGACTCTACTCCTGAAGAAGAAGAAGAAAAAGAGGACTGCGTTATTCAACACCGGACGCAGGTTTGGGAACACACTCCATAATGAAGCTGATCCAACTACTTCTTCTGCTGAGAAAGATAGTCCCAAAGGGGGAGGAGCTCCTAGTCCCGCAGTCTCTGACAACGAGACGGATTACAATGACGAACAATACCCACCTGCTGCTGACAGATACAAACAATTGGAGGACCGTTTGAGCGCCATGGAGATTCAGAATGTACCGGGGCTGGATTTCGGAGATTTGGGGTTATCTTCTGGGGTAGTAATCCCACACAAGTTTAAGGCGCCTGCCTTTGCCAAATACGAAGGGGCTTCCTGTCCAAAACTGCATCTGAGGTCGTACGTAAGGAAGATCCAACCTTACACGGCAGATAAGAATCTTTGGATCCACTTCTTCCAAGATAGCCTCTCGGGGTCACAACTTGAATGGTTCTACCAACTAGATGGAACTAGTATCCGACACTGGGAAGATTTGGCAACCGCATTTTACAGACAATATCAATGCAATTCTGATCTCGCTCCTACGCGTACCCAACTTCAGGGTATGTCTCTAGGAACGGGCGAAGGGTTCAAAGAATATGCGCAAAAATGGAGAGATTTGGCTGGCAGGGTGCAGCCTCCATTGACTGATCGGGAGCTGGTTGATATGTTCCTAGGGACTTTGTCTGGTCTGTTTTTCAATCATTTGGTTGGTAACTCCTCCGCTGGGTTTACGGATTTGATTCTGACGGGAGAAAGAATTGAAGCTGGCATCAGGTCAGGAAAGATACAAAAAGCTGCCTCCGCAAGTACTGAGAAGAGACCTTTCAAGAAAGAAGCAAGTGCCGTCTATGGTCCTAGAAGACAAGTCAAGCCAGAAAGTCGCCAAGCCGTCAATGCTTTGGTCATTTCAAAGCCTGTTGCTGCTCCTCAGCAGTACAATCAACAAAGAGGTGAAAGGCCCAAGAGGCAGTATACTAGGCTGAGTATGACCTTGTCACAAATTTTACCGCAACTGTTATCAACCAACTTGGTGACCGTCAAAGAAGCACCGAAGGTCGTGAATACCGCATCTCCTAAGTATAACCCAAATGCCCGTTGTGCTTATCATTCCGATAGCCCCGGGCACACTATTGATGATTGCTGGGCCCTGAGAAATAAGGTGCAAGACCTTATCGATGCGAAGGAAATTCATTTTGAAGCGCCTGAGAGGCCAAATGTTGTAACTGCTCCTATGCCCCAGCATAGAGTAAACGCCATTGAAGAGGATTTGTATGCTGTTTCGGTGAATGATGTTGCTACCCCTCTTTTGACTGTTAAGAGGAACTTACTACTAGCTGGTTTATTTCCGGGTTGTAGCAAGGATTGCCTTCTGTGTGCTGTTATCCCTACCGGTTGTCCGCTGCTGAAATCAGGAATCCAAGGCCTGATGGATAGCAAAGAAATTCTGTTCATGAAAACTGCTGTTCCGTTTGTTTCCGCCGAAGAAGTATCTATTGTCACAATTTACAATCCTACCAAAGCTCCCATGAAGAAGCCAGTTCAAATTATGTCTGTTGCACCCATTACTATTACTGTTCCGGGGCCTCTCCCCTATGAATCTAACAAGGCTGTCCCATGGCATTATGGGGCAGATGTGTATGTGCTTGGAGTGAAGCAGGAGTTCAACACCAGTACCAATGTCAGTAGCATTACTGGTCCCGCCAAGATTACCCGCAGTGGCAGGCTCTTCTCGCCTGACATTGCACCGCCAGTTATCCGAAAACCTCTCACCATCACACCCGCAAGTGTGCATGTTCCGAATCAAGTTCCTGTGTCTACTACTGCCGTCGAGTCCTCTGATGCTCGGGGCAAAGAAGTTGCTACCGATTTGCCTGCCAGGACGGAGGCACCAAAAAAGACTGCTGTGGAAGCCTCCCAACAAGAAATGGAGGAAATCCTTAAAATCATTAAAAAGAGTGACTTCAATGTTGTTGAACAGTTGGGGCATACCCCTTCCAAGATCTTTATGCTGTCATTGCTGCTATGTTCAGAGGCCCATGCAAAAGCCCTGATTTCATTTCTGAAAACGGCCCATGTGCCGCAAGAGACCTCTGCAGATCAATTCACTGACTGTGTGGCTAATTTGACAGCTGGCAATGGGTTGGGGTTCTCGGATGCTAACCTCACCGCCAAAGGAAAAAACCACAATGATGCCCGGCATGTTTCCATAGAATGCAGGGGCACTACTCTCGCACACGTGTTAGTGGATACCGGTTCTTCCCTGAATGTTTTGCCCAAGAAGGCATTGGATCGTTTGGATTGTGAGGGTTTGGAATTAAAGCCTAGTAACATCATTGTTAGAGCCTTTGACGGTTCTAAGAGGATGGTGCATGGCGAGGTAGACATTCCTATTCGTGTGGGTTCCCAAGTCTTTGACTCAACGTTCTATGTAATGGATATTCGTCCATCTTACTCCTGCTTGTTGGGTCGACCCTGGATTCACAAGGCTGGGGCAGTAACATCCACTCTACACCAAAAGCTCAAGTACCCTGTCAAAGGGAAGATTGTTACTGTGCAAGGTGAGGAGGAATACATGGTTAGCCACTTGAATTCATTCCGGTATATCGAGATGGACGGGGAGTTTATTGAAACCCCCTTTCAGCATTTTGAGGAAGTACCTCCGACTTTGGCATCGGCAGAAACAGTGGTTGAAGAAGACTTTCCGTTGAAGATGGCATCATTGAAGGATGCCCGGGCTGTAATCGAGAAAGGCAACTGTGCAAACTGGGGTCAACTTCCTGACTTCACTCAAAAGAATGACAAGTTTGGGCTGGGCTTTACTACAGAGGCTCAGAGGGCTGTGCGCAAGGAAAGGATCAGAAAGGCTCCAGTATTTATCTCCAACCCAAGGGTGAATGCTATCGAGGAAGATGTAGAGGAAGCAGAGTTTAACAGTTGGATCTATCCAACCACCAGCAACGGACCAAGCAACTGGACGGCCAAGGATTTTACACCTATTACATTTGTCACGCAGTAATTAATTCTTTTGATTTTCAATTTGTAACAAACAATATGTTAAAACTTTATTGGCTCGGTGTCCTACCCGGGGCATCGTAGCTCCATTCGTGAGGGCTTTTTGTATGACATTTCCATATATCATTAATCAAAACATTGGACGTTTGTTGCATTTCAAATCTTGTGCTCTTTTTCTTTCTGTGTTATATATTGCAAAACAGCTATATTTACACACACTCACTTATACAGGTTTCAATCCACTCTGGATCTCACTGGTAACAGCTCTGCTACTGCCAGTTATGACTTCGAGAATCTGATCAACTTGGCCAAGGACGAAGGTGAAGATGATTGCGGAGTGCCTGGTGAACTCGCAAGACTGCTGCTCCAGGAAGAGAGGGCAATTCAACCGCATGAAGAGCCGGTGGAAACAGTTAACCTGGGTACTGAGACAGATAGGAAAGAGGTCAAGATTGTGCCAATCTAGAGCTCAGCGTGAAGCAACGATTGATCCAGATGCTACATGATTACATGGAAATATTTGCTTGGTCCTACGAGGATATGCCTGGTTTGGATGCCGGCATTGTAGTACATCACCTGCCAACCAAGGAAGACTGCCCTCCAGTAAAGCAAAAGGTCCGCCGTATGCGCCCAGAGATGTCCGAAAAGATCAAGGCTGGGGTTATGAAGCAATTCGATGCCGGGTTTCTAGCGGTAACTTCTTATCCTCAATGGGTTGCCAATGTGGTGCCAGTGCCGAAGAAGGACGGTAAGGTCAGAATGTGTGTCGACTACAGGGATTTGAACAGGGCCAGCCCCAAGGATGACTTCCCCTTACCTCACATCGACGTCCTTGTTGACAATACTGCTCAACACAAGGTTTTCTCCTTCATGGATGGTTTTTCAGGGTATAATCAGATCAAGATGGCTCCGGAAGATATGGAAAAGACTACCTTTGTGACTCAGTGGGGCACATTCTGCTACAAGGTCATGCCATTCGGGTTGAAAAATGCCGGGGCAACCTACCAACGGGCCATGGTTGCTTTATTTCATGATATGATCCATCATGAGATTGAGGTATATGTTGATGACATGATTGCAAGGTCCCAAACTGAGGAGGAGCACCTTGATCATCTGAGGAAGCTGTTTGACCGACTAAAGTTATACAAGATGAGGTTGAATCCCAACAAATGCACCTTTGGGGTGAGGTCCGGAAAATTGCTAGGTTTCATTGTAAGTGATAAAGGTATTCAGGTGGACCCTGCCAAGGTAAAAGCCATACAAGAGATGCCAACTCCAAAGACAGAGAAAGAAGTCAGAGGCTTCCTAGGACGACTGAATTACATTGCCCGATTCATCTCGCATCTAACTGCTACGTGTGAGCCAATCTTCAAATTACTGAAGAAAGATTAAGTAGTACGTTGGAACAATGAATGTCAGGCTGCCTTTGAAAAGATAAAGGAGTACCTCCAAGAGCCACCTATTCTTATGCCACCAGTGGAAGGAAGACCTCTGATACTATACTTGACTGTGCTTGACAATTCAATGGGGTGTGTACTGGGGCAGCATGACGAGTCTGGCCGAAAAGAGCACGCTATTTATTACTTGAGCAAAAAGTTTACCGACTGTGAGTCTCGTTACTCACTGCTTGAGAAAACTTGCTGCGCTCTAGTATGGGCTGCTCTCCGGCTGAGACAGTATATGCTGACTCACACCACTTTGTTGATTTCAAAGATGGATCCCATCAAGTACATATTTGAAAAGCCTGCTCTGTCTGGAAGAATAGCAAGATGGCAAATGATCTTGATGGAATATGATATCCAATATACAACTCAGAAAGCAATCAAGGGAAGTGTGCTGGCAGATCATTTGGCACACCAACCTATAGACGATTACCAATCATTGAACTTTGATTTTCCGGACGAAGACATCATGGTGGTAACTGACTGTGAAGTACCTGGACCAGATGAAGGACCTGAGGAAGGATCCCGATGGTCTATGCATTTTGACGGAGCCTCCAATGCTTTGGGTAACGGCGTCGGCGCTGTAATCATATCTCCCAAAGGAACTCATACTCCACTCACCGCCCGATTGTGTTTCAACTGCACCAACAACATGGCAGAATATGAGGCATGTATCATGGGTCTGCAAGCTGCAATCGATTTAAGGATCAAATTTCTGAGTGTCTTCGGAGATTCCTCTCTCGTGATCAATCAGATCAAAGGCGAGTGGGATACGAAACACCCAAATCTTATTCCTTACAAGGAGTATGTGTTGACCTTGCTTCCCCACTTTGAAGAGATAACTTTTGAGCACTTCCCAAGAGAGGAGAATCAGCTAGCGGACGCACTGGCTACGATGTCTTCAATGTTCAAAGTTAAATGGGACAATGAGGCCCCCCGGATCATTATCTGGAAGTTGGACGAACCGGCATACTGCTGCGACCTTGAGGCCGAAAAGGTGACTGAAAAACCCTGGTATCATGAGGTGAAGAGGTACTTGGAAGCTCAGGAATACCCTGAAGGTGCATCTGTCAATGACAAGAAGTTCATGAGAAGGTTTGCGGCAAAATTCTTCCTCAGCAACGGCATTCTCTACAAACGGAATCATGATTCAACTCTACTACATTGTGTGGATAAGGCTGAAGCAAAAAAGATCGTGATAGAACTGCATGAAGGTACATTTGGAACACATTCCAGTGGGCACACCATGGCAAAGAAAATCCTTAGGGCAGGATATTTCTGGTCCACAATGGAAGCCGATTGTTACCAACACTCTCGAACTTGTCACAAATGCCAGATCTATGCTGACAAGGTGCACATCCCTCCAGTTCCTCTGAACGTCCTGACGGCACCTTGGCCTTTTGCAATGTGGGGGATTGATATGATAGGCGAGATCCGACCGACGGCATCCAACGGGCATCGCTTCATCCTGGTAGCAATCGATTACTTCACGAAGTGGGTTGAGGCAGCTTCCTACGCCACGGTAACCAAAAGCGTCGTGGCACGTTTCATTCGGCATAACTTGATCTGTCGGTACGGCGTTCCGGAAAGAATCATTACAGACAATGGTACCAATCTCAATAACAAAATGATCACTGAGCTCTGCGAGCAATTCAAGATACAGCACCACAACTCTTCTCCCTACCGGCCGAAGATGAACGGAGCTGTAGAGGCAGCTAATAAGAATATCAAGGAAATTGTGCAGAAGATGACAGTGACCTATAAAGATTGGCACAAGATGCTACCGTTTGCTCTTCATGGGTACCGTACCTCAGCAAGGACGTCAACTGGGGCAACTCCTTTCTCCTTGGTCTATGGCATGGAGGCAGTCTTGCCAATTGAAGTCCAGATACCCTCTCTCTGAATAATGAAGGATGCAGATTTGAGTGAAGATGACTGGATCCAGACTCGACTTGATCAATTAAACCTGATTGACGAAAAGAGACTCACTGCTATCTGTCATGGTCAGACGTATCAAAAGCGAATGATCAGGGTATTTAACAAGAAAGTCAGACCACAAGAGTATCAAGTTGGGGACCTGGTAATCAAACGCATCATCCTTCCTCAAAGTGATCCCCGGGGCAAATGGACCCCTACATACGAAGGGCCATTTGTGGTTAAACATGTGTTCTCAGGAGGAGCCATGATTCTGACCACCATGGATGGTGATGACCTTCCTCACCCCGCCAATGCAGACATAGTAAAAAGATACTACGCATGAATAAAAGACCCGCTAGGTTGACATACCTAGGCAAAAATAAGGGCTTCCCGGCGAACCAAAAGGGTTCGGGCAAAAATAAGGGATGAAATGAAAAAAAATCTGTACACCCGGCAAGTCGAAAACCTAAAAAGGCGGCTTGGGCAAAAATGGGTATCCCGGTGGACTGAAAACCCGAAAGGGCGGTCCAGGCAAAAGTTAGGGATAAAGCGTAACACTATGTCGCATTGGATCACCTTGCATCCAGAATTCGGCATCAACTATCTGGCTCAGACTTCGGCATCGACCAATCAGCTTCATCTTCAATTAGGCAGCAAGGTGATGAGACGCTTGAAGGCATAAAGGCGATAACAGAGTTGGAACCCAGTGGGATTGTTCACATAGCTATTTTGTTTCCTTTTCAAAATTGTAAATTCTGTGTTATTCGGCGGCAGTCTCTTACTAGGATGTCAGCCTCTTGTACAAAAACGCCTATTCACAGGAAAATTTCAAAATCAATACAAATTCATTTTCCCGTACAAATGGTCAATTGTTTTTACCTTTTTTCTGTTTTGTCTTGTAAAGAACGTCCAATGTTCATTTTTGATATATGCATTTGACATTAAATTGCTAACTCATAAATACTTGCATATGAAACAAAAGGTTAATTACAGGTGACATCAGAAACAGGGGCAATGTAAAGTTGTGTGGTGCAGTCTGATTGCTTTGTCCGCCAAGGTACCAAGGTAGATCTAACTGAAGAATATGACCAAGTTCTCTCAACTCCCCACAGAATAAGACAAGGTTCAGCAATACTTTCCCCCGCGGAGTATAGGCATTCATCAGCAAGCATCCCCGGCAGTCTTGATCTAAGATTGTTCCCCGGCGGAGTACCATCATCCCCAGTGGAACCATTTACCAGTACAATTCCGAAAGTTTCCCCAGCAGGTCTTGAAGCTTATCCCCAGTAGATTCTGGAAGCTTATCCCCTGCAGAGTACGGACGTCTCTCCCGAGCTTTATTCAGAATCATTCCTCACAAGGACTTATAACTGGGTTATCCTCAGCTAATTGCTACGGAAGATCGCCCTCGGCAAAGTTCTTTCAATCCTCGGCGGAGTTTATCATCATTATTCCCAGCGAAATCCATCATTTGAAGTCCTCAACAGGCCTCTCATCAAAACTTCAGCAAAGTATCTCTTCCACAGAGCAATTCCCCGGCCGGCCGTCAAGGATTTATTTTCCTAACACGAAATTACATTCATAAACATTTCACATTTTCATACATCTTGCTTACATACATGATAAAGTGCATACAACACTATCTCATGTTAAACATCATGACATCATGCATATCATACATCATGACATTGCATACAACTTATGTTTTTTGCCTTTTCAGGGAAAAAGACAGTCCCAAAGACAACTACCTTCAACTGTCACAATTCCAGATTCGATACATGTATCTAGCCAGGGCACATCTGAGAGTGATCAGTTTCCAGACTCGATTCCTGTATCTAGCCAGGGCACGTCTGAAGAGTTCGAAGATTCGATTCCTGTATCCAGCCAGGGCATATCTAGAAACTATCGCAACGCCAAATTCGATTCATGTATCCAGCCAGGGCATATCTGTTGACAACTATTTCCAGATTCGACACCTGTATCCAGCCAGGGCATATCTGTTGACCACATTTTCAGACTCGATTCTTGTATCTAGCCAGGGCACGTCTGAAGAGTTCAAAGATTCGATTCCTGTATCCAGCCAGGGCATATCTGTGAGCAACCGATTATAGATTCGATACCTGTATCTAGCCAGGGCATATTTGCATAAGGAGATTGAAGATCAAACACCTGTAACAAGCCAGGAAAACATCTGTCTTTCTCAAATACACAAGTTCTCGCTAAGGAATCTCTTATGCGATCAACACTTCCAAATGGCATCTATAAGCCCATTCCCGACAAGGTTCTGTCACATCTCCAGATGGCATCTATAAGCCCATCTCTCTATCCACCATCTCTCCAAATGGCATCTATAAGCCCATTCCCGTCATCACATTGCTGATACCCCAACATGCGAGTGCAAATTTCCGGGCACTCTAGTGTCCAATCTCCTTTTACCCTCGAGTCACGAAAGGCAAACTTGCCAATCTAACTCTTCAGGTTCAAGAAGATTGAACAGGGGCAACTGTTGTACCCCAAAATTTGCCCTCCCATTTCCTCAACATTTTCTCATCACAAGACCTTTGGAGCTCAAGATCCAGTTAGGGTTTCCTCTGCTCAAGACTTCTCCTTGCACTGTTGACTCAAATTAGGGTTTGTGTTTGCACAAAGATATTTTGACCTAAAATGCCTAAGATGACTTTCATGCTTCATATTGGACTCCCAAGTTTATCCACAACAAGTTTCAAGTCTTGATTCCAAGTTTTGCCCAGTCAATTGGACAGTTGACCTAGAAATCAGCTGTATTGGGGAAAAAGTCAACTGTGGCCAATTGACAGTCAAATCTCATGAAAATTGACCCACATCAACGTTATGAACTCACATGGACCATTTGATCAAGTTTGGATCACAATTCCACAAGAAATTTGATCAGATCACCAAAAGGGAAAAATGGTCATTTTTAGGGTTCTGACTGCACAAAGGCAATTTTTGACTGTTTGACCTAGCCAATGGCAAACCAAGATCACATATGGACTCAAGGACCCCATGGAATTATCTTGACATGCTCAACAAGTTCAAAGGATCCCAAGTACACAAGATTGACAGTTGAATTTCCCAGTCAATTGATCAATTTTGACTGTATACTGAAAAGTCAAACTTTGACTTTTTGGTCAAAATCAAGAGTCAAGATTCGTTTTTCATCAAAACATGCCAAATCATAAAACTTGTTCACCAAGAAATCAAAAATTGCAAATTAGGGTTTGAAATGAGAATTTTTTATAACTTAGAATTTTTCTAAGTTATGAAAAACCCTAATTTTTTCCCAACTTTGCCCCACTTTCTCACCAAGATTCATTTGGATTCAAACAAAAGTCAAAACATGAAAGTTGTAGCTTGTTGCATAATCTACAACTTTGATTCACAAAGTTTTCCCAAATTAGGATTGTATCTCAAGTTACAATTTTTGGAATAAGGGTACTAAACCATTCTTAACTTAGTGAAAATTTGACCTATTTTGGACAAGTTTTTTACCTAACTTCAAGGCCATTTTCCATACACTTCCACTTGGAATTTCAATTTGCATTTCAAAGATGGATTGTAGTATACCTTCCAAACTTTCCAAAATGTCCAAGAAATCATCAAACAACCTCATAACTTGAGAGATTCGAATTTCACAATATGGCAAAAACTCACTTTTGAATTGGTCATGTACATGTTCATAACTTATGCCATTTTCAAGTCAGCTTAGTTTGTGCTACATTACAGGTCCTTAAACCATCCAACACTCATTAATTTAATGCATGTTCATTGTGTTAAAGTGTTGTTCTATGAGTTCAAGCATTACATACAAGTTTAATCCATTTATGGAAAAAGCAAAATGGCCATTTTTGCAAAAGCAAGCTTTATGTCCAATTGCAAATCCACAAGTACAATTCAAATCTAATTGGCACAAGATTATGAGCATAACACACTGATCAAGGAGGAGTTTTGCAGCATGATTAGGGGCCCTCTACCTGCCTAGAACACAACTTGGCTTTTGTTGGCTTAAGTGTTAAGAAACATCCCATAACATACAATAACTTTGATCTCAGCATTAGAACACTTAAGCAATTGTTTTGTACACTTCCTAATCATCAAGCACAAGCTAGAACACGACTCCAATACTTCCAAAACCTCCACAAACTCAGAACCACCATCAAACTGCCCAAACAGAGCAACCTCTGCAGATTGAGTTCCAACTCTCAATCCTTTCAAGCATTCTTGCCCAAACCACTTCAGACACCTTCCCTACCATCAATCCAAACTATCCAAAGCATTAGAAGCAACCTGTAACTCCTCTAACCCTTTTGGCCATTTTCACTTTTCTGATTTGCAGGTGAAGAGCTCTAGCATGATTCAAAAGGTTTCAAGACAAAGTAAAGCTTGGAATAGCATCCCTGGACATCAAGGAAGCTATACCAATCATCACTTTGCACTGAAAGTTTCTCCATTGCCAGATAGAACCTCAACTGAACAGGTAAGTTCATGAACTCGTGTCTCTCTTATTAGGCATTGTTAGCTTTAGGTTTGTGAAGATAATATGTCACATTCATAGCCCTGAACATGCCCATGTAATTAGATTTCATTTATGTTATGTGTGCTGCAAGAATTTTGAGTCTGAACATGGCAGAAAACTTAGGTCAGGATTTGGGAATGTCAAAATTCTCTCTCATTTCTGAGAGTTAGGATGAGTTTTTTATATATTTGGAATCGTGATTCAATGCTTAACATTTCTTATGTTGGAAGTTTGTGCAAAAGATCAAAGAATTCAGGTGTTTGAATTGGAAGAACAGGCGCGCGTTTTTGTTCAGAGGTTGAAGAAGAAGTGATCTGGGCCGGGCTTGTTTTTGCATTTTCTTTTCACACACTCTTTTCACTTTAACACCCCCTAGGCCCATTTGCTTATTTCTTTGACTTTTTGACTTTTTCTTTTTTTGGATTGATTTATTTATTTTTTCTCATGATATTAAAAATATAAAAAATATATTTTTCTCACCATTTTTGAATTTATTAGGCATTTATTTGATTTTCTTTTAGTTTGTACATAAATAAATAAATACATATACTTTTATTTAAAATACTAAAATAGTGCAAATACATTTTTATACATTTTTATTTTGTTTTACTTTCTGAAAATATCTTATAGAAAAAATACCTTTTTTTATTATTATTAAATATTAAATATTATTAATTTGTATATATAATACATATTTAGTAATAATATATATAATATATATATAATATATATATATATATATATATATATATATATATATAATATATATATATATATATATATATT